>JJRW01S0023961.1:981-12428 GCA_001188405.1 Loxosceles reclusa
TGTGTTAATCACTGGTGTTCCGGCGCGGGTTAAATGTGTTTTGTTTTTGGAGCTTGCTGTTGATAGAACTGGTGAATTTAATTATAGACGCCGTAGGGAAAAGGTAAATTGCCCTTCCCTTATGTTATTTTGTTTTGAGTGCAAACTTAGCCGGCTGTGTTTCTATAATAAGTATGTATTATTTTATAATGAAGAAAGGTCATAAGCACGTATGATTCGCGACGTTTCGGCCACTCACTGTGACCTAAATCCCCATTGCAGTAGCGAGAAAGAAGCTAGGAAGTGGAAGACGTGAACCAAGATCGTCGTCAGAATCGATACCCCCAGACTGTCCATTCATCGGAATCGTTGGACTACTGCTCCCACTGGAAGAAAAAGCAAAGGCAACGGTTGTCCTGCCGTATGTTGTTTGCCGCTCCAGTGGCATAGGTGACGAACTATACTGCATTGAGGAGCACGGGTTCGAATCCCGGTCGGCATGGGTGTGTGTGTTTGTCTTCACCTTATTCATCTCGTGCTTGGCACAGAATGATCTTAAAAGGTCCTTGAGCCATAATAAAACACCAAGCATCATCATCGGCCTTATGCTGAACGGATATCGGAAGCGATATCCCGAGTACTGAGGCAGGCATCAAACCCTTCTACAAATCTTGCTCCACTCTTCGAGACATGATGGTGAATGTGAAGGATCCGGTGCCGGTTGATGAGTCGCCTGGTGTAGTTTATCGTGCCCCATGACAAAGTATATATTAGTGAAACGGAAACACCTTCTGTTGGCCTTAAGGAACATACAGGCGCTGTCCAACAACGGGACTTTCGATTCCAGTTGACCGAACATGCTGTTAATAGCATGAACCTGGTTTTGACTTACCATACAAAAGCATCTCCAATAGTCACAGGAGCCTTACAAAGGAAAGACAACAAATCGCTCCAACCAGTTGCCCATCTCGTACGAGAAAGTTCCACAATACACTGACTGCGCTCCTAAGCACTGGAAATTGCACGAACACCTGGCTTTTCCCATAGTTAAGAATTTCCCGACATACACCTGGTTTTTCCTACGATATTTGCATATATACTGGTGCCTTGCACCTTTCTCTTTCATTCCCTTGAGAAAGGTCGCAGTGGGTGGCCTAAACCTCGCGAGCCATACGAGCTTACGACTTTTTTCCATTATGACTAACCCTGGTCATTCGTTTTTTTTTTCTGATCTGTGTATTATTACCTCGGTATTAACAACCTGTAGTTGTTATTTTCAGTTTGCGGAAAAGGATTTATAAATTGTTTAGTGTCTTTATAAATCTATAAAAGTTCTAAATTACTGTGAGTTCTGAACCCGAATTTAGTTTCGTAATCGTTTAATGTTTGCGTATTATTTTCTAGTAAATCTGCTCGTACTCCTAAACAAATCTCACGTCCTTATTTACGTGTGTTTTCTTTTTGTCTGACTTGCCATTTTGCCGAAATTTTGTTTAATAATTTTCAACGCCCAGTAACACGAAACATTTTGGTGTAAGTGGGATTACGTGCCGGTTTATTGAGTAGTTGAAAAGTTAGGTACTATTTAAAAAAAAAACTTTGTTTTTTGTTGGTACTGTTAATGTATAAGGTAAAAATGAGAGAGAGAACTCAAGACCTAAGTTGCGGAAAAGGCAGCACAATTGCATGTCGGACGGAAACTCCAAACTTCAACCAAATGCGGTTAAACAACCGCAACACAGTGAGTAAACTAGGAGACAAATGGCGCAACACGGCGTAGTTGCACTGTATCCAGCCCAGGAAGAAACACCTGTCTGCAGCTCTAGGAACGTAAACGGACAATCGTAACCACCCGATGTAAAGAACCAGAAGGAAATCTCTAGGTTCTGTAGAAGATTTTGCTGCTGGACCTATGTGCTAGAGCTACATGAAACCTGGGAAAATATTCTACCAAGAGACATTCGCAATCGTGGGAAGATCAGCCATGGTACCACCATCCATGCAAAGGACGATATTCGGGGGAGGGGTGACGTGTAACGTCCATAGATCCGACGAATATTGTCGTAAAGAACCTTCGAACTAGTAGAAGACGTGGTGCTGGGCACATACATACGCCACGATTCCGTTCGTCTGCGGCTGTTGCCCACTGAGAAAACGCCCGAACCCGCTGGAAACCCACCATATTACCCGGAGTCGGATATCTGCGATAATAATTTCACGCCGCCTTCTGCATTGTTCGGTCTGCAGAATAGTCATGGTTCCATCAAGATTTAGGTTATCAAGGTGAATGCATCGTAGTGCGTGGTACAGCACACTTAGCTGCTTGAAGAATACACGAAGTCACCTGGTCTGCTGTTTGATCAATGGTCAGTTTCCAGTGGGGCATCCATCACAGATATGGGAAAACGAACCCAATTTGCACAATAAACCTTCCACCTCGGTAAAAGTGACCTCGCATACAGTAGTTGCAGAGAACAAAATGTGCAGTAGTCAATCCCCAGTGGTCTGAAAGGACAAACCACGACCATTGGGGTAAAGTGACGGACAGCAAAAAGCCATGAAACCAATGACATCCAAAGCAGTGAATGACCACGTCGGGACATGAAAATACGTAACCTCACCAGTATTCAGCCCGGACAAGGTCGAGATCTGTGTGCAATCGCTCAATAACTCTACTCTTGTAATTGGCAGGCGATCTTTCCCAAAGAGATGAGAGAGAGAGTGCTGTGACCGTTTAAAATCTCCAAACAGCAGAAACGGTTGTGGAAGCTGAGACGCCAGATCATCCAAAGTGCAAAAGGCCAATTTGTTTCCTGGTTGTAGATAAACAGAGCAAACCGTGAACGTACGGCCAACAAAAATGCGGACAGCAATTAGCCTGTAAAGACGTCTGAACCTTCACAACTATGGATGGCACGTATTCGGAAACGAGTATAGCAACGCCTCCGCGAGCCTCAGATAACATGCTCTCCGTGAGATAAAGTGAATAATAACGAAACAAGATTTGCTGTACAGTATAATACACACAGGATAATGAATGTGCGACAACCGTTTGAAATGTCGATTGTTGTTTGCAAACCACGACAGTTTTTTTTGTAGCATGTATGAAATTATGCGGCGGCCTAGATGTATCGAACGTCTGCTTGGACGATGATTTCTGCACAGAAGCACAGAACTGGCAATGCCCATACAAAACCCTTCCTCTAAAGCGGTACGCTCACTCAATAAATTTGACAGTTTGGTTACATCATGAACAATTGTACCGGAATCAAGCTTTGAGTGCAGTTTTTTGAAGCCTTTCGGTTTTTCAATTTTATAGATTTTGGCGCGGTATTAGCTTTAGATGTAAGCTTTCTTCTTGATGTCTGAGTTATAAAGAAATCCTTCCGGGAAGACTTCCGCCGCTCAGAAAATTGCAGAGAAAAAGGAGTAAAGGCTGGCAACACGAAAGACGACGGAAAAGTGAGTGATGTTTGCACTTCCTGAGTCCTGCAACTGCGAGTAACAGTCGGGTAAAACCCGCGGGGTGGTGCAGACGACACCTTTGTATGCGATAAAGGTGTCGCCTGCGGCTGAACTTTGGATACGATAAAGGTTGGATAAATTAGAAAACGCAGGTTCAGGATAATGTATAATGAGAAAAGATGAAGCTGAAACAGAAATAGATGAAGCAACAAGGCATTCGGTTCGGACCCTCTTCGAGGACCACCCGCTCGTTATTGAATTTAAAGATTGATTGTGGATGGTGTTAAGATGTAAGTATCGGCTCCCGGCAGGCCCACCCACCACCGAGCCGTACAACAGGGAGACGCGCAAGCACATCATTAACAACCAGGGACTTTGCAGTTATGAATGGGTCGGCAAGAACGCGAATCAACCCCACCAAAACGATCAGTTTACTCTAGTAGGGAGACGCGAAGGTACTCGCCGACTAGTCGATTGCAGCAGTCCGCGAGCAGAGACTGAAGCTCCCGTGTAGCTGAAGCCGAGGTCAAAGCAATGCATACTGGAGACAGTATCCCGCCCTTCAATTACCAGGATGTCCACTTCCAGTGACACATCGCCGCAACCGGCAAACGTGCAGCCACGCTGAGGGTGAAGATGGTGAAGATTGGCGCCCACGAAACGTAGGGTATAGCCACGTGGACCGTTAATCTTGGAAGAAAAACGAAACTAACACAAACACGTGCACACTACAGACAATTCCTCAAACAAAACAAGCACCGGAAACAAAAGGAAAACTGTACAAAATATCAAATACGGAACAGAAGGTAAATGTAACCAAACGGCATAAACTAAATGAAATCAAATGTCAAGACAAAGTGACAATGCAGAAACATAACCGGCAGGCGTAGGAAGAAAACTAACACATGGCTCAAGTAGTTAGGAGATGCAACGTTCTTCCCCATACTTACCAGAAAAGTAAACCCCTGATGGTCCACCGGTGACTAACAAAATAAAAATGAACATTTACTCATCGCAGTAACACGCTAATCCGAAGGCTAACTTAATACTAACATTCTGTAATTTCTTCAGAGTTCCAATATTCGTACAAAAAACAAGACAATCGCGCACTCAACCGGCCAAAATCATGCCAATGTCGAATAGAACACCTCTCACGGACTAGTTAAAACTAGAACAAAAATTCAACAATCGCGCCAGACAACTTTATCGCAATATCTGCGTTCGTGTCCTTTTTAAAGGCCTAAGTATTTTTTCCAGAAACCCATCGAAAAGTAAGAAAACAAAAGAATATTATGGTAACCTCCAGGTATTAAAATTCTGGCGCACGCTCAGAACTATCAACCCTTGTCTGCCCGCTGCCACCAATACTATTTGCCCTCCGATTTCCGATGGCGACCTATTTTCCCGGCAACAGTTTTTTTCGCAATTTCCACCGCCAGATGGCAGGAGCTAAGGGTTACGCTTTTATCATTGACATTGGCCGCGGCAAAAGTTTGAATACTCCCGCCAAATTGTTTCGCAAGCAACTGCTTTTAAAAGCGTAAATAAATAGCAATGTTTTTACCCGTGTGTCGCATCACCTATAGCGAGGAAAGTGCAAAATTTGTTGCTTGGAAATCTTTGAAATCGGAGGGCATATAGTATCGGTGGCAACGGTTTGCCACGTAAGATTCCTCCTACTTGCGCACGCGCATTGCAATTTCCATCTGTTCTAAGCGCTCCGAGATGGCGTTATTTTCGTTTGAATACTTTCTTTGCGCTTTGCTACAGCGCGTTGAAACGCGCTCTAGAAAAGCACAAGAAAGGAACAATTTTTGGTCTTTAATGAACGATTTTTTTAATCAATGATTTTTGAGCTTTCTTCAAAAAGAAATACATAAAGATCAACAAGTGTGAAAAGTAATAATACTGGAATAAAGATACGTCAGTTTTTTTTATTAACAATCTGTTTACGAAGAGAATTGCAACATAAATTTTATTCCATAACATGGATCAAATGACGCCGGTTGTAAATGTATACTTAATAAATGAAGTCGAAAACCATTTTCCCACAAATGCATAACATTTATACGACTTCTTACAGTATATAGTAAAAAAAAAGTAGAATTTCGAATATACACTAATTAGAAAATCTTAAAATACTCATATTATTCACTGTAGATGAAAACATATCCGAGTTCTCAAAATTTTGGTTAAACATGCACGAAACATTAAAATACAATCACAGTATGACAATGATTAAAATGGCTTCTCGGCGAACAAAATGGCATTCATTTCATTGAAATCCAACAAGCGCAATACACTCAGAAATGTGCCATGTTTCATGAACATGATAGTTAAAAGCCTTTAAATAACGATGTGATAATTACAATTGTCTAAACATGTGATAAAATTTAAACTACACAAACACTCAAAAGAAATGTATGAAGTATGTTAGTAGACAAATTGTACAAATTATGAAATACATGTTCAAACTATGACAGACATTAAGACAATCATCTGGCTACAAGAAAAGTTCACAATAATTTTGAATAGATGAAATGTATAAAAGTTGTATTAGCTTCAGAATGAGGATATGCTAAGTAGCAGTTTAAATGAACAACGAGAAACATGGTACAGTGAAATGCTGTTTATAAACAGTATCGGTAAACAGCCGCTGAGAATAAATTGAACAATTTACTAATAGTGGAGATAATTATATGATAATTGTTACATATACTAATACGTCATGTCACTCAAGAATATTTTAATTTCGAGAAAATATAAATTTAGTAAAATGTCCTAAGTAAATAAACTTGCATAAACTGTCACAAAAGTACCTTTTAAAGACATTTTGAAAAAAAGATACGTGCTTGGGAATTTTAATTGTAAACGAGCTGTGGAAACCAGCAGTGACTGGTTATATTCAGTTTGAAGGAATTTTCTTCCAACAAGGTGGATTAATTGTAAAATTCCACACGTAAAGTTCATTTAATGTAGTGTACTTGTACATGGGCAAATTGCTTCCGGAAGGCATCCAGTCAAAATGTTCGTTTAGCTCGTAGTATATATCGTGATTATGATATATATTCCGTCGAATCTCTGTCACGACACGTCGAACTTGTGGAATGTCGCTGAAATCTTTCGTATAACTGAAAATGACTCCGCGGTTATCGTATTCATCGTTGCATCGGGCAGTGGAACACTCCGCTAGAAGCACGTCGCCCCTACGAACGAGTTCTTTAACGCGAGCCCATGCCTTGTCAAGAGTGGTGCAGTTATCATCCAAACGTTTATGGTTGTCCAAGTATATGACCCACTTGCCACCTCGAGCGCGGAAAGGAATGTCATTGACGGATATGTTCTCACGAACCGCCGCAAGAGACATTACCTGTATCCACTTGTACCTCAACTCCTCGGATGGCGTGGCTGTCCAAGGATCGGGATGATAATCCTCCATGTGAATCTGGAAAATTGGAAAACGCTCAAATTACGCATATAAGAAATAGCTTTAATATTTCTCACAGGCGGTGAACAAAGAACAGTATCACAGAAACGCGTTACAGAACCATTATGAGAAGTTGAAAGATAATGGGGTCATCTGCAGGCAATGTCCTTCATGGTTGAACCTGTCCATTTAGTAGGTGAAGTCACCACTGTCCTTAATTATAAGGAGATAAAATTCCTTTGTCACACAAAAGCTACACTTCAAAAATACCCATATTCACACTAATATATATTATATATATATACACACTACAGAATTTTATTTCGAAAGAAAACCAAAAGCAACCAATGCAAAAAAGCGAAGCAGGAAGATTTCATTGACCTGATCGGACAAGAATTAATTGACGAAAGTGTTTCTTTTTCCTCTTTTCTTTTCGTTTTTGTGTAAAGAATTACTACATGTATATTGGTGATACACTTAGAAGTGTCATAGAAAATAGAGCATGGGATTGTCGGGTTCCTGTTTTGGAACTCCATCCCTGTCCACCACTATTATCTTTGAATTTATATTAACATATTGTATGATATTGTGGAAATAAATTATTTACAGGCCGGTACTAGCTTTAGCTAGCCGGAGAAATACGTGTATACAGACTTAAACAACACTAGTATGATTATTCTCAAACATTTAACGTCACGAGGCAGTTTGACTATATAGTACGTCAGAAAGCACCGATAACAATTTGTTTTGACACTAACTTTTTTTTTATTCAACTTGTTCGTTTCCAATGAGGTGCTCATTAAATACAAGCATTTCATTTGACATTTTGGTAAAACTTAAACCTCAGGACCTTACTGAAGTGTTGCTTTAAAGCAATTGTTTTTTAAATGTGCAGAACATTTTAGGGATGTTAACACTTATGACATAGCATGTTCAGGTATGTCAAAACATAAGACAGTTAACACTGGTGAATTATATTCAAACGTTTAGCTAAATTTACTGCGATTTTCTGTAATTTTGGTCGTACATTTCTGTAGAATTATTGTAATACAGTTTGGCATTAATTAATTCTCTCAGTATTTATGGAAACACTATGAATGGAATTCTATTTGAGCTCTGAGTCAAGTCAGCCATGTTGGACAGGGCCCCTGTAACTGACCGCATTTGCTATCTATTCAATACACAATGCCTATCATTTTTGTTGAGATAGTCACTTATTTTAAAGCTCCAATAACGTTCTTAAAGTAGTATAAAATAGGTATACAGACGGTTTTAATGGCAAAGTCCTTTAAAGATTACTGTGCACTGCAATACGGTGTCACAAATAGAACTGAAGTTTCCTGTATCCATCTCGTGGCACGTTGCTTCCCGTACGATAGAAATTCTAGAAACGTAATAGCACAAACACCTGCAAAGGCTACGTTCCAAGGACAAAGCAATGGCGACGCACTAACCGTTAGACACAACAGGGACTCGACATCACTTCCCGTACTCACCAAAATGATCGCCTCAGGGTGCTGCGATATACGGAAACATGTGCCTAATTGATTCTTCATTGGGAAGTGCTTGTTGGTTCGTTGATGGAAATGTAATGGTGCAAGTATCTGTCAGTTCATCCTGTCCCTAACACATGGCAAGTACAGGACATTAATTGGTGCTGACAACTCTCAAGGGCAACATTACTCCGTACTCGCCAAAATGGAGAGTCCCTGAGACGGTAGGAAAACGCTTCACCTGTTATAGTCGTCGGTTATTGATAAGAGTGGTACAGTTAGAAAAATCTTGTCATGGTGAGTTAAAACATCAACGAAACTTCCCGTCAGATATGAGCCTTCCCGATAAGAGGAGTGATATAGCATCACCTAATTCTGTCCTTTATGTCCTTGAAAACGCTTCGAGATTATTGAAATAAAACTGAAAAATGACAATCAACAATCGCATATTTTCTGATTGATTTATGTACTTTCAAGACACAAGCCTCATCTTTTCAAGCGTACGAAAAGTGATGTGGCGTCTTTGATGTACCCGAACCATATAGTGTTCCGTGCACACCATATATAGCTTTTACAAGTTCTCGTAGCATTAAACTTAAAATAACCAAATATAAATACAGAACACTGCCATCTGCTAAATTATACGGTGCAACTATCTCGAGCAAGATAAGGAAAATATTACACAATATTAACAGAATTTGTATAAACACGACAAACAGTGATAAAAGGCTAAAAATCTTCTGACGGTAAACGGAGATTAGAATATCCGGTAAACCAATCACACGTGGCACACCAGCCGATGAAAATTGCGAAAACAGGATTTTCGCCGGATATATAAGGAAATTTGTTGGTTATTTGACGTTTAATGGCAGATGAGCCTACAAAGGCCATGCTGTGCCAAACACAAGTTGATAAAGGAATACCGCATGGTTCGGAGACACCACGTCTCTCCCCGTACTCACTAAACGGTAAGCCCTCGAGGGGACATTTAAGAAAGAACGCGCGTGATTACCGTGTGTGGTTAGCTCTGTAATAGGTTGATACTAATAGCTTTTCGATAGTCTGGTGCAATGCAACGTGAATCGTCCAGCAACAGTGCATATTTGCCTTGATAAGCGATGAAAATCTAACTTGTGCTAGTGGGCAAATGGTCAAGTCGTTTCTGTACCAAAAGGCAAAATCCAGGTTCTATTTGTGGAGGATGCAACAATTTATTTTCAGAGCGCTTGCGGATGTGGAATCCGGAGAAAGATTTATTACTGTTTGTATTAGAACTTTATGGCACAAGGACCAGCAATATCATACTTCGCCAAATACAAGGTGATCATAGAACTCTTTATGGCACGGGCACATCGGGAATAACACGTGACACTCCGTACTCACCAAAAAGATAAGTTCCTGTGAGACTATCATCGTGAACGCTTCATTGATGCTGAAAACCGATTGTCACACCACTGTTTCGACCACTTGCGTATTTATTCAACTTCTATATTATGTTCTATAATAAACCCTCCCAAACAACCACTCTAACAGCCGGAGCCACCCATTCTTCAAGAAAATTATTCATCGACTCCTTCCAAACTACAATCTGTCACTATCGATCTGTCATTACAAGTCTAAATAACGCGGGACCATCTTCCCCCCACAGTATGTTTGAACTGCACTTTATCACCAGAAGTTGAATCTGTTCACCTCATAAGTGCTCATAAAGGATAAAGTTTATAATAGAGTGGTGGCCCCGTGCTATTTAGCGTTGTAATGACATTCAAGGTCGATAATGACCAGTTATAGTTTTGGACTGTCTATAAAACAAAAGTACAGCAGGTGCGGATAATTATTGCATTCGTGAAACTTATCCTTTACAGATTATACTAATCACTTTCCATGATGTTTTTATAACGCAAGCTCTAAATTAGTACACGTTTCCATAGACGCAGTGTAGGTTAGATATGATATGAAGAAGAAATGTTGATTAATGAGAATATCATATCACACAAACCTGCGAGGTCTACGATGAACGCAAGTGCGGAACATTGAAGTGGCTGACAAACTTTGGATACGTCGCGCCATTCACCGTGCGCATGGAAAAACATGTGCCCCCTGACGCGAGTAATAGAAGTTGGTTGAAATTTAATTATCGCAAGGTCCAATAAAGTCCATGTCAGAAAATTCGATTATGGTGCGACTAAATGGCCCCGGTATATCAGGGTACTCGCCAAAGCGTGCGAGCTTCTGATGGAGTAATGCAATCAAAAATTAAAACATTTTAAATGGAAACTACTTAAAAGCGCAGGTGTAAATATGTTGAATATCTTAGCTCGATGGTAAAAGTAACAGCGTTATGGAGCAACTGTATTACAATAAAAAAAAATATTGAAAAACGAATGGTAATTATTTATAGAATTACTAAATATACTGACGTATATCTCCTCTACAGGAACTTCAATGTCTACTATATCCACAGCCGGTATTGGTCAATCTTAAGTGTTGTAAAATGATCCGTTAAAAAAATGACTCCGTAGTAATTGCCCACTATCGGAGCGTCGTTCATTGCGTGCTTATTTTGGCAACGCGCGCATGGATGCCAAGCTACGCTGCTCAGTAAATTCAAAATCATTTAAATCCCATTCAAAAGTGATGTGAGCTATGGTTTATACAAATACACATGGAAAAACTCGGCCATATTTTTCATGTGGAAGCAATCGAATTTTATGGTTAATCATTTTCACCAGAAAGCTTTCTGGTCTGATGAAACAAAACACTTTGGAGTTACTTTTGAAAGAAGACCGACATGGAAACACGTAGGTTATAAAGTAGAAGTTCAAAAAATAAACTGATCACTTCCGATTTACCAAAAGGGTGATCGCACTCTGAATCAAACGCAAAATTAATTTACAAGTCAATCATACAGTCTTGTTACTATGGGTACCCTATCTGGGAAAATGTCTGAATCTTAGATTAAACAGATTCCAAAACAAAATTCTACGACGTTTCACCTGTACACACCATAAATGTAAACGAAAATACTCATACCAGAGAAGACGAGAATTCCAACCAATACTACGTTCATTAGAAAACAAGGG
>JJRW01S0024021.1:4713-16169 GCA_001188405.1 Loxosceles reclusa
TTAATAAATATTTGTTTCACCTTATTTCTGTTTCACTTTATAGATAGTCGCTATATTTAAGTTTTTCACTTACGTTGATGAAATGATTTGATTTATACTGATCAATATTGGTTTATTTTAAATGTTGCAAATCACTGTACTGAATCTAAAGATGAGTTCAAAAGCTCATGTAGAGTTCAGAGCCTGAGACGCTATGACGATTTGATTTCTGACACCGTTGGTGCTCAGAGTTCTGATTTCGTTGCAGAGTTTGTTGCGTTTCATGCTAAGCTTGCCGGTACAGACCAACAGACCCTTGCACGGTAATCAATCGGACAAGGACAATTACTATCAAACTAGTTAGAAATTTAAATATAAAGTAAGAAATGGGAAAAGAGAACACGAATTGACGATCGCAAAAGATATGAATTCCAACCAAAAACGTTTTTCAGCTACGCCAAAAGTCTCAAGGGTGGTTCTTAAAATATAGAGTCTCTTCTGTGCCCAGACGATGATCTTATTTCTGATAACTTTGTTATGGCGAGGTTCCTTAATAATTACTTAGCATCGGGTTGTGTCCAAATTACTGGACTCGAAGTCGATATTGGCATGATGCCTGAGCAGAGGAATTGCATTATGTTCAAATATGAAGGTATTTATAAATAAGTTAGTAAAATTAGAAGAACGAAAGCATAGGGACCGGATGATATTTACCCTAGAATGCTAACTGAAATAGCTAAGTTGCTCACATTTTTATCCAGTCATTTAAAACGAGTTTACTTTCCGAGGAATGGAAAAGCAGCTAATGTCGTTTCTGTTTTTAAGGGAGGGGAGAGCCAAATGAAGGGTTTATCGTCCAATAAGTCTGACATCCGTTATACGGAAGATTGCCGAGGCTATTATTAAACGGCAACTAACGGTCTTTTCATAAACTACCTCTCTTGTCCGAACTTCTCAACACGGGTTTAGGAGTAAAATGTCATGTGTCACAAACCTTTTGCAATTTTACGACATAGTTACGAAGGAACCATATAGCAAGAACAGCATAGAGAGGATTTTTCTCGCTTTCCGTATGGCCTTTGATACAAGGAGTCTCACAGAAAACTAATTGTAAAAATGAGTAAAATATCAGTGACTGAGATGGTTAGGCAAGTGTTGCTAATTATACTCGAAAGGAAAGCGTTATCATTAATAGAACTTATTCAGATTTAGAAAATGTTGAGTGGTGTCCCTTAAGAATCCGTTTTGGGACTTGTCTTTTTTTTCTATAGAAATGATTTAGAGTTCTGTTCTTTGCTAGCAAATTTGCAAATAACGCAAAGGTAATGTGGATTTTCAACAATGAAGCAAACCCCAGCAACTCCAACACAATATATGCCGATTGGCGATAAATTCACGAAAACGGGCTATGGCCTTCAATGTCCAGAACTGCACAGCGATACATTTCGGCAGTAAAAATAAGAATTCAGCTGCATAATAAGGAGGCAAAATTTACGGGGGTGGATTAAACGAAAGACGCATTCCATTCAGAACGTCAGAAAAGCGAAACGTGAAATATCCACGTTGAACTTTAAGAGTTACAACAAAAAGAAAGAGAATGAACGAATCATACTTGCACAATCCCATATAGATCTAAGAAAGAATCAAAGTAGATGACCAAAACTGAGTCCACGTGTGGCGTTGCACCGGTGAATGAGAGACCAGTGCACCCTCTTGAAGATTCCTGGTGTCGTGCGTATCCTGTACGCTGCAACAACGGTTTTCGGGAAGAGATCCTCCAAGGAGTCCACAAGTGTTTCGTGCACCAAGGATTTCATCTGCCTACAGAGAAAGAAGTCCAGGGAGTTTAAGCCTGGTGACCGTGGTGGGCAAGCCATAGGTCAACCACGCCTAATCCACCGTCCAAGATACGAGTATGTGGCATCCACGAAGTGCCGAACCGCGGTGGTAAAGTGCGCTGGGACTCCATCATGCATCAATCACATGTCCCTCCGTGCGGCGAGCAGAACAGCCTGCAACGAACCGAGAAGCACTTGTTGTCGGAAGACACGGCGCAATAAGACGATCAAACGGTCCGATAACACGTCCGGACTCAGCAGGCAATCACCCAAGATGCATGCTCAGATGTTCAGGGCAAATATCTGTTGGTGTTCACACTGGACAGTGACGTAGAGATTTATTTCAGCCCAAACGTGTTCGTTGCGAGTGTTGAAAACGCCTTCCTGTGTAAATGAGGCTTCATCACAGAATAATAGCACATCAAGAAACTGCGGATTGTTAATTTTCCTGTGGATGCTCCGCATGACAAACTTTACTTAACGGGGATAGTCATCTGCATGTAAAGATTTGACCTGCACGTGGAAGGGGTGCATACGTGCCTCATGCGCAAATTTTCACCTCGTCTTGTTGAAAACATCAGTGTCGGCTGCCACCGCTCGCATACTTGTGGAAGGAGCTGCTGCAAAAGTTCCCAAGACCCCGGTCTTCCATTTCTGGCGTTCGCACACTTTGTTTATGTCCCGTATCTCCTTGTGATATAGAGAACGAGACGGTTTCTTGCAGCATTCTACCATCACTGGCGAAGGTAGAATGGTATGGCGCACGACGCATCGGAAACCACTCAAGGTACAATCATTTTACTTCGCGTCCTTTCCCACGTGCGTGACCGTATTCTTCATATGTGACCATGGTCTACCATAGTCTTCACTAAGTCATTTTGGACGATGTTATTAGGATAATAATCGAAGCATTACGAATGTGACGCTTTTAAAGAACAACGTGTACTTTGGCAAGCTTTCTATAGAACCTTGCTGAGCCATTCAGCTTCAACTTCGTTTCACTTCGTTTCACAGGACATTTCCGTGCGGTAAATACTTCACGGTGATGTTCGGCACACGTGCTATGTCTCCGGTAGGACCGAACTGAGTTCAGAAGTGACGCTAATTAGGAAGTGTTTGTTTTTGGACGTGTTTCGCGGTTACGCGCGCTTTTCCTACACTCTGAATGGAATGCATTCCTAGGTTCCATTGTAAATATTGTTCGTCTCGATGGGTATTATTACCCTTCTTATATATGCGTTGAAACAACTGACTGAACTGACTGATTACTCGATCAGTCATATCAGTCAGTTCAGTCAGGTCTTTCTCAATTGCTGTTCAGTAATGCTGTTAGAGGTCAGAAAGAACGACTTATGGCACAAAAACACCCAAATGGCCATGTTTGTGAGACGAAGCATTATTAGAATTTTGAAAATCGGACAGTTACAAGTCGAAGTGTAAATGCGCATCAATGTTCTGATCGCAACTACTGTGGCACAAAAGTTTCGAAGTACTGGAGATGTGAGCCCGACGATACATACGAAGTCGCCCAAGAGTAAAAACCACTGAGTAAGACCGTTATTTGGCAATGACTGTGCGAAGTCAGAAGAACCTTTCTGCCAAACAGTTGTGTTCATTGCTGACAGCCACCAGAAGAGTCAGAAAATTTCAAGACAACTTACTTATAGAGCACATTGGTCTCTATTCTCACACGTACGCAGAAATCGCGGCGTTAATAATGAAGTTTGACACATCAGCAGTGAAGTGGGAAACGTGATGCTCAATGATCAATCCAGATTCAGTCTTTAAAGCGATTCTCGTTGCACGACGACATGGAGAGAACAAGGAACTCGTTTTTACCCGCAGAAAATAAGAGTAAGACATCACTTTCCTTCAGCAAGAGTTCTGGTGTGGGCAGGCACCATGCTGAATGGTCGCGCAGACTTTCACATATTTTGTTATGAAGGAGATCTGTCACTTCTCAAAAGTTAAAAGTCTTTGAGTCAAAAGTAAAGAGACGAAGCTATTTGTTGAACTGTTTCGAGGTGCAGTGAGTACCCAATTTCTATCCATGGAAGGTAACGCGGCTGTACAACTTCTTGCCTTGGGCGATGACTTCCTTAAATGTAAAAATGGCCAGCATATGAAGTGACTAGTAAACTCTTCTGATCTTAAGCCTATAGAGAATGTGTGTCATACGCCGCTCGGGAGAAGATTTGAAGCCCTTCATCACGAAATAAGCACAGTTCCAGAATTGAAAAAGAGCTCTGCGTTCCTCATGGATTTCTTTGAGCAAACAACCCATTAATATATCGTCGAGAGTGCGGAAAATCGTTGGGAAGCTTGCGTGGCTGCAAATGGTACCCACCCGTCTTATTAAACTTGAGCACAGAAAATTGTTTTATATTCGTTTTGCACCAAAGTTGAAACTCTTAATATGCCCATTTTTGTTTCAAAGTTGTTAACTGGATAATAGAAGACATTATTATCATGAGTACAACATAACGAGAAACAGCTCTCATGTTTAACCTTTTGAGAAGAGTGTAATTGCATGCAATGGAAATGACTATATATATGTTTTGACCTTTGGTTTTTTTCGCAATAAAAGGCAGCTGTGGTTTTTCCTAGTTTTTATATGTCAATGAAACGAAGTTTTGAATAGTTGTTCACATCATCTCCAGTAGATGATTAGAACTGGTATAGCTAGAGCGTGTAATAGTGGCTGGCAACTCGCGGACTATTACTATACGTGAGTGAAACAAAGGGTAAACAAGCACCTAATCTGGTAGATGTCACATCCTGAACTTAACGTGATTAACCACTTTTCTCACACAGATTGGCAACGTGTAAACTGCAAATCAATCACAGATATTCTCCGAAAATATTCTAGTAATTAGTGTTAATTTTTGTTTCGCTTAGTTAATGCTTAAGTTCCTTGTAAAAGTTCTTTAACTTGGTCCATGAGTTAAAGAGTTTAACTTGGTCCACGCCCCTGATCACAGATAGGACTTATGCAAGAGGACAACCGATAGAGTTTGACGGAAAAATCGATAATAGAACTCCGGATATGTTCCAATGAGTATTTCTGTATTTAAAGGAAACTCACTTCTTCTTAGACACCGTTTAAAGAAGATCTGCTGCATTTATACCCATTAAATATCTATTCATTCTGCAAAAACAACATAAGGATTTTGAGTTTTAAGATCCGAAAAACAAACCTTCTTTAAAACTTGAGATGAGGTTGCAATCAAAGAAAATTTCTCAAAGAAACCAGGGTAAAAGCAAAGAAGGACAAAATATTTTTTATTACGCGATAACTGAAATCCTGCTGAGAACGCCACTCAAATGGAATTTTGATTCTCCCGTCAAAGGGGCAGATGATCACTCGCCGCATCCTGTACCAACTTTGGACTATTTTCGGGCATTGGCAAACTTAGTACCCTTTCGCCCTGGAAACATTACGAATCAACATTGGCAATTAAACAAGAGAATATCATATAACAGAAATACGATTATACATAAAAATGTTCAACAAGGTGATTTTATCAAAGACAAACATACGCACCCAAGCCGACTGTAAATCCAACCCAGGCCGCAGCGTACAGCAGCTCATCACGGGTACCGCTATACCCCCGAAGTGACATTCTGTGCCAAGCTACCAGCTTAATTTTACGCTCGCTATGGCTAACGGTTTTCATGCTTTGTGTGCTTCGTCCGTTATTGCAGATTTCGGTATCGTGTATGTTCTGTCATATGTTGTGATGCTTATGAAAAGAAGAGCTTTGTTTCATAGGAAAACAAAAACATTTCAGCGAGGTTTTAGAGAGTTCTGACGGAGTTCGATCACTGCGACTTTCGATTTGTTTGTCTTCCCTATGTGTTGCATTGTATTCACAGTAGGAAGATCTTGGATCTGGATGGTCTTTTCCGTATTATTTTGATTCGTTCGATTTCTTCTTGTTCTTTTAGCGTTTCTTCGTGGTTCGTATTCGAAATAAAGAAAAAGCTGTATTGAAAATACTTTTCTCCATCTTACTAACATGGTATTACTAGCGTAAGCCGGAGTAATTGAAATTATCTGTAACTGATATGTGTGTGGGATTTACTATTTCGAATTACATCATGTTTCCTGTGCTAGTTAATATTGGTAAATAGCTGGTAATTGTATTAAATTGTTTTAATTAAATTAAATTGTTTTACTCTTTGAGTGATATACATATTTAATTGTTTATGTTTGCCCTTTTTTGTCAATATAAAACAGATTGTATTTTTAAAAAAATGCGGCTTCACATCCATTATGACGGCGTATTTCTCTGCCATTCCTGACATTTTCCACATTTAAAATGTGCTCCAACACATAGCGTACCAGGTACTCCTGTAAGCATATGTTTAAACATCGAAGAAGTTTTCCCCATTAAAAGTGTAGAATGTTAAGGGCTGAAATACAAATCAGCGCATTTTTTAAGACTGTGAACTAATTAGAATTTCAGTCTAGCCCAAAGCAAAACACACAATAGCTGTTGAAGCACTACACGAGAAGCCTCATCGCGTAGCAACAACGGCAAAATATCAAAAATGCAGCTTTACTGCAGGGAGTACGAGAATTGCTCAATCTATCCTCTTGATGAGGAACAGACTGAGCAGATAATTTCTTAGCGAAAACCTATTACCGTAAATCTTTACTCACGGGTCATCTCACAGGATCTACGTAAACTATTTTAGGTTCACTATTCTCACTTTATAGTTGATGAACCGAATTACGAGTAACAAGTCAATAAAAATTTAAACGAGAATGCAGATAAGTAACTTTCAGCAATTTGCAAGCATGTAAACTTAACGCTAGTTGTCTTAAATTTTCTTCAGGTGTAAGCACATATTTATAAAGAACCCCCCAAAATGATAGATAAATTGATAATCTCTGCTGTGCGTAAAAGCTAATTATTTATGACGGTTGATATCGCTCGACAAAATAAAAGAGAGAATCATCTATTCCAACCAAAGTGTTGTAGCACACATCTCAGCCATTGGCTTTCTGAATTGACATTTCCTACCTATATTTTCCTATCTCGACTTTCTTTACAACCAATGGCAACATGGAAGCTTATTCCTCCCCCATGCATAAAAGAGTTGACATGCGACATACAAAAAAGTGCTATCTCAGTGAAGCGGAGTACTGTTCCTGCAGGTGTCAAGGAGGATTGTGTTATTCCGTCACTCGTAAATAACCTTAGGTAACTTATTACAAAAATAATTCGAGTAAATCATCGTGGGCTATTGTAAGTAGAAATTTGATTTACGAGCATCTTGTCCTGGTCAATCAGCAATGCGCTTGTATTCAAATATTTAGTCATACATAAATGTATAGTTTGTTTTGCAATGTGAAAAAGTTGTGATCATTTCTTGTAAGTGATTATAGTGCAAAGTACTGATTTTATGTTCACGACGTATGTTTCCTATGTCTCGTGAGTTTCACCATTGTGTGCCAGGGTTTATCCCACTTCTCCGCCTAAGCAGTTGACTCAAGAATTAAAAGTCCACTTAGCTGAAGTCTAGTTCTGCTCTTGAACCTTGCCGCACCACAGAAGTTGCTAAGGTAATTTTGACCACGTATTCTGAAAAATTAATTATTATTTGAATGTGAATTTTGCTGACTTTTATTCAGGGTATTAGTATCAAGTTTGATATAGTGAAACATGGGTAGTAAACGATGCGAGGCAGAGGTGAATTCCCGTAAAACAATGACTATTCAAAACTATCCTGTTTCACCCATTATGCGAATTGAGATGGAAACATCTATAAAAGCAGGGTCGATTTTGCGGTCCCCTGAGTGTTTCTCAAGCTAGAGATAAGCACTCTAGAACATAAAAATCGACGTACCAAGAAGAAGTTATACAAATGGGACGAAATTGCGTATGCACATTTTTTGCGGTAGTATATGCAAATGATTAACTTTTGGCGGCCAATGACTGATTAGGTCCAGCTGCAGCGCATTGCAACGGCGTATCAGAAACGTATATAAAACAGAGGACATTCCAGTGCTAGGGTATAACTTCCATGCGAATGTGGTTCCGTAGACTTACGTGAACTGCACCAATGCCTCGCAGACAGGTTTGCGAACAGTTGCAAAGAAAATCTTTACAAGATTGTCGACGCCGGGAATCGAACCCGGAACGTTCTACTCCTGAGAGCCGCTTTAACCGGTTAAGCTACGTCGACAGAGGATTTCTGTGCTTATTTTGATATGTTTTGTGTGTGGGCATTACACCCTCCCCCACTTGAAAGAGAGGTCAGGGTACGACCTGACCATGAGTGGTGGACCTAACGGTTGGGTCCTTGGCCACTAGTGTGAGTCCCTGTTCGGGCGCCATTTGTAAAGAAAATCTTCACAAAATTGTCGACGCCGGGAATCGAACCCGGGACATTCTACTCCGGAGAGTCGCTTTAACCTGTTAAGCTACGCCGACTCTTGTCTATCCAAGCTTATTTTAACGTATTTTGTGGGTGGGCATTACACAGTATGTCTAAATTAAACTTCGAAGGCTTTCGCGGCCAGAGTCATCAACACACATAGAGACTTCTGGATCAGAGTGCCGCGTCATTTGGAGATCTGTATGAGTATGTCTAAATGTCACCATTTGAGAGAGGACGTGCAATTCAACTAAAGGAAGCAGGATGGTGAAATCGCAAGATCGCTCGACATTTGGTCGGACCGATGTTTATTTTGACAATTGACAACCATTTGACAATGTTGACAATGTTGGCAGGAATGGGTGAACCATGGCCGTACAGAGCGACAAAAAAGTAGCAGTCGACTAACAGCGACGACAGAACGCGAGGACAGAGTGACCGTCCGATCGGCGATCACAGCACCTGATGCATTCCTAATCAACCATCCGACGTGTAACCGGGACACCAGTGAGTGCAATGACTATTGATAAGCAACTCAGCGAACGGCAGCTGAGGTCACGGGGGCGATTGCGCCGACTGCCCCTCACCGTTGCATAACGTCAGGCGCATTCAACCTGTAAACTCACAGACTGGAGCAGGATTATTTTCAGCGATGAATCCTTCTTCGAACTGAGTGTCGATGAGCAGCCAAGACGTATCTGGAGACGTTCAAGATAGCGGTAGGATAATCACTTGACTGCAGTCCGCCACACAGCCCGATAGCCAGGAGTTATGGCATGAGGTGCCATTTCATTTGATAGCCGGACCCCTTTGGTTGTCCACCGTGACACTCTTATAGCACGGCTGTACGTCGACGAGATTCTACGCCCCGTTGTGTTGCCCTTCCTTTCACGGACTCCTGGACTTACATTCCAAAAGGATAATGCACGGCTGCAGACGACACGCCTTTCTGCAGATTGACCTCGGACATCTCCAACACTTATCTGGCCCGCGCGATCACTAGATCTCTCCCCAATAGAACAAGTTTGGGCTCTGATGAGCAGACGTTTACGACCGTCCCTGGATCGCGCCGATCTATCTCACCAATTGGGATGTGTATGGCAAGCAATCCCGCAGGAGACCATCAGCCACTCTACGAGTCTATGCCCAGCCAGATTACAGCTTGCATAAGGCCAGAGGTGGACCAACGCATTATTGATTGTTTTTGCTCGTGTAGCTGCATTTCCTGAATAAAACATTCAGTTCCTATGATACTGTTATCGTTTCGATTTTGATACATGTACATCAATCACATCTACCAATTTTCGTTCCATTCGGATAACTCTTTCTTCGTTCGTCGGTTTTTGTGTCATAGAGTGTATTTCATCCGTGATCAACGATAAATGTAACTGATGAGGAGCTTCTCTCCCGTACTCAGAAAACGTGGGAGCACCATACATGCGTGATTTTAATGCATTCATTTCTCGTACGTTTTTTATTTGTTGTGACGAGGGAACTCTTTGTTCCCTACTTCATGCTAATATTATGCATATAACGACGGAAAAGGTCTCTGCAACTTTATGAATTTTCTACGTGATCAACCACGGTGCGCTTTGCCTGTTTCTTACTTTTGTTTGGTAATTGTATTTGTTACAGTACCTTAAATGCAGATGCAAAAGGCGTCTCGCTAATAACATGACGGCTTCAGCCATATACCCCATAGTGGAAATGTATACCCCTATTCGAAGGTGTATCAAGCTTGGAAAAAGCAAAGCAAGTCATTTAATATAAAATTTCACCCTCCGGCTATAATTATGAGTTGGGTTTACTGACGTTGTGAATTTAGATGTTTTGCGGGTAAGCACTGTAAATGTAAAATATCTGATGGAAACCGAAGATATGCATGCATTGTTTCGCGCATGAGATGAAAGAAATTCAGAATTTTCCAGTTTGGATCTTGAAGCACAGCCACCCAAATACCAAACTGCAAAATGTCATTGAAGTGCAATTTGAGATAAGGCCCGTTATAAAATACTGCCATTTGGAAAAACCTCTGCATGAGTAAGGTTAGTCGGCAGTTACTGAGTTGGAATGACCATTTGTAAGCAGTCGCTCTTATCGGCATTGGGATTTGAACCCCGGATCTCTCACGTTCGGAACCAGCGCTCCCCCAGCTGAGCGATGGCAACGGTTGAAGGGGCAATTTATTACCTATATATGTTGTGGGGGGAACATCAAACCTACAATTTTTTACACGAATCACTTTCATTGTCGCAAAATCTGCGAGGTAACTGTAACTCGAATACTTCTAAACCAAATTAGTATATAATACTTCAACTGTTCTCAAATATTAAGTCAAATTAATTTTTTTTAATAACGAAATGGCAAAACTAAGTTCAAGTTGAACTGCAAATTTCAGATGATTTTCAAATCTAGAAAATCTATAGGTCAAACCATAAGAATTTCTGAATTAAGGTATTTTCAAACCAAATTTTATTTATTTATATATACTAAAGTTCCCTCATTTTGATTAATGCCGGATATTTACTCAACGAAGGACATAAATTATTTAAATGTACCAGATTTTATTTCTTGGTTTTAGTATTTATTTTAGATGCAACACATGTTCCTATACTTCTTCTGCCTAGGTAGTTTCTAAAGTGAGATCAAGAAATTTTATGAAGAGTAAGCTCCTTTTTCCTCCAAAAATTACCACCAGAATATCAAGCAGGATATCTTTGTTGACTTTTATTGTCTTTTAAATTTTCAGTGTAAAACCTTTCCCTTTTAAAAATCTGCTAAAATCGCATAATGGTAATCTGCCGTTATTCAGAACACAGAGGAACACTTGTAACACAGTAAAGAAAAGTTGATTTTTGTCGAACGGTTGGGATTCAAACATACGGATCTGTCATCTCCAGAGAGACCACTTTTCCATGTAAGCTATGACGACATGTATCTGGGCAGCTTATTATTATCGAAGTCTTTTGTGGAGAGAACCTTACATTCTCCCTCACGATGAGAGAGAGGTCAGGTCACCTGCCTGACCTCGAGTAGTGGACCTAACGGTTTGGTTCTTGATCACTAGTGTGAGTCCCTGTTGGGCGCCACTGTAAAGAAAAATTGTCTTTTGTCAACATTCGAACCTACGGGTCTGTCAGCTCTGGAGTGACCACTCTACCGGTTAAACTACGCCGACAGGCATCTGAGCAGCTTATTATCGAAGTCATTTATGGGGAGAACCTTACAACAAAGAATTTTAGTTAATATTAG
>JJRW01S0024143.1:0-11862 GCA_001188405.1 Loxosceles reclusa
CTTCCTTTTTTCTTTTATTTGCTTGACAATTTTCAGTAATTCCACGGCATTGTCCGTAATTCCGTGAAAAACGATCGGTAATCCGTGAAAATTACGGAAAATTCGTAAAAGTTGACAGCTCTGCTGATTCACTTGTGATTGAATTTTTTGTTTGTAACGTGGTTCAAGTAACCAAAATAACCTGGTTAGACAGTAGCGCTACAGTTTGAAGGTGCAAGGTTTGTTTAATTCTTAAAATACGGGCACTTGAGCAAACAACGACAACAAAAAATGACAAAATTAATTTAAGAAATAACACTTTTGAGTTTCTCTCAGAGATTTATCTTCGAGCATTCTCTTCCGTTTCTCCACATCCCGGGGCTGCTATTGCAAATAAGAGTTTCTGACAGCAGTTTTATACAAAGTCTTTCCGAAAATAGCACCAGAACACGTCAAAGAATGTGATTATCCTTTAAGTGCATTCCAAAAGGACATTCGTCTGACTTGCACGTAACGGAATGACAAATAGAGCAAGCGCTTGCGAAGAAAACCTTTGACACATTAAATTGGGCATTTTGTTTTCGCCATGTCTTCTCGCAGTTGAACAGTGAGTATAAGTATTGTGACTTCGAGTCTCCTGTGAAGTAATAGAAAAGGCAAATTATGTGATCAGTAAAAATTGGTCTGCTTTTATTCTTTTTCACTCGCCTTTAGACATGAGAGGGGAAAAATTTATGACAGTTTTGAACTTGGGGCGTCTGGTGCATTAGCAGACGCGGATCTATCCAGGTCACATGGGTGAAGAATATGTACAGGACTTCTTTTTTCTTTCCTATGGTTAGTACAGCTAACTGATGGCATTTACGGATTCGTGAAGTACATTTTTCTGCGGTTGTGTATGAGTTTTGTTTTACATGATTAAAGTAAACTAATAATAATGTGTTGCCAACATGCAAATGCTTGTTTCATACCAGAAACTTTTTTAAATAGAGCAGGAAAAACTGTAGCAGTAGGCTCTCTTGAATTAACATTTCCTACCCCTATGCTTTCTTATCTCGGCCTTCTTTTCAACCGATGGTGACAAGGCCTCTCTCCACATAAAAAGAGTTTGCATCATCCAGTTCAAGCTACTTAAGCAAAGAATAGAACTGCTGCAAAGATCGTCAAAGGGAGAACAATGATTCGTCACTCGTCAGTGACTTCAGATAATTTCTCAAACGACACTTCGCGTAAGTTTAACGTCTATTTTATAGCGCTTAGAAATTTAATAAGTTGTCGTCCTACCGCAGTCAGTCGGCAGTGCGCTTCTAATCAACTGAATGTTGTAAGGTTCTCCCCAAGAGATTTAAAAGGACTTCAAAATGCGCTACCCAATCACCCCGTCAGCACAGCTTAACCAATAAAACGGTTCCTCCGGAGGTGAACATTCCGGGTTCGAATCCCGGCGCTGACAACTTTTCGTTACAAAATGGCGCCAAAACAGGGACTCGAACTAGTGGACAAGGACCCAGCCTTTCGGTCCATCACTCGAGCTCAGGTCGTTACCCTGACCTTTCTCTTTCAAGTGGGGGAGGATGTAATGTCCACACACAAAAGACTTCAAAATGAGCTATCCAGTTATCCCGTCGGCGTAGCTTAACCGGTAAAGCAGTTCCTTCGGCGCGGAACGTTCCGGGTTCGAATCTCGGCGTCGGCAACTTTTCTTTACATGTTAAATTACTTTCCCCGATTTTCTTTTTGTTAAAGGTTCTGGTTGGAATCACTAACATAAATTAGTTGCATTTAACTATGCATGCCCGACAGCTTTTAACGATGAGAAGAAACTTTGTCCAGGTCTTTACAGCTGCCGTATATGGCCAATGATGCTAAATGTTTTTGTGGCACTTCCTGGAATCGAACCAAGTTTTTTTGGTTGGTTTCCTGAATGTGCTAATCACTACACCAAAGGAGCACAAATCAGATAGATCACTGAACGTTCTTCTTGGCAATCAGAGCCAGGTTTTTAATTTATTTTCAGCCGTTCCTCATTCTGAGCGGAATCGAATACCAAAATAATTTTAGTCTCTGTGAGCTCTGTGTGCATTTAATTATATATGGCCGGCAGCTTCTAACAGTGAGAGGAAAATTCTCTGAACATATACGGCAGCTAAAAGACCTGGAGAAACTTTTTTCTCAAAAATTAGTTGGCTAGTTAAAACTGCTATTTGAGACTCTATAATCAGCCAATTTTCAGGCAAAAAGTGGAAGTTGTTTAGTTGTTATATAATAGAAATTGAATGGATGCATAACACGATATTTATTGAATATGAACAAATATTTATGATAAGAAGAAGAAGTAATTTAAAACGGATAGGTAACAAGGCAAGAATATTTCTACTTAAAGTTGGAAAATACAATATTACAATCTTTTCGTTAATTAACCTAACTTAAAAAGACATAATATTTGCTTTTCTGTATAAAATATCAACCAACCAAATGTTCAACAAATGTTATGGATGTTATTATCGTTTCCACATTACATGTTGCTCCTCAAGCAGAAATACATCCTTGTTCTCATTATTTGCTTAACAATCACCTCGTGCTCTTTCATTTAAGCGAAGTTAATCATTATTCTTACGTTGTCCTTTGCCGATGTCATGGCCTTTAGTATGTAATTGCGAATGTTTACATTAGACACGTATTCATTTTTATTCAATAATTTCAATTGTCTTTAAGAGCTGTAATAAATAAATAAATATTTATTTATTTCCAGGCTGTGATACATTGATAAATTAGTTTGTCATTCTACATCATACTTCAGATTGCACTTAACTTTAATCAACTATTAACGTATATATACACTCGTGTCCGAAAGTTAAGCATAATTCGTAAAATGCGCAAAATTGTGTGGAAAATTGGTAAAATTGTTCAAAATCAGTGGTAGAGGATCAAAGGTAAAGTGCTGTACATATGCATAATGTTTCAGTCGATGTCGATACGTACAAAGAACATGTGCACTTGAAAATAACTATAAAACAGGGGTCAGCAGCATGGACAATTCAAGCAGGTTTCTGCCAATTGCTGTTAAGTAACTTTGTCAACACCCAGAAAGAAAGATGGTACAAAGACGCCAAGGTAACATGCTTGCGAGGAAGAGTAATTGGAATGTTGGAGCCTGGACGATCGCAAACCGAAGTTTCTCGAATCGTCAATGTGACACAATGTGAGTATATCACGGCTGCGGCAAAGGTTTCAAACCACTGGAGTAGTTAGCCGACGACAAATACGTCAGATCCACGTCTGGTAGTGTGTCACGATTCACGATTGTTCCTGTTTTGGTCAAAAGACTCTTTTTCGTGTCGCGGGAGAAATTGATGTAATTGGGCGGTAGTTCCTGTCACGCCATCTGGTGCGGCGGAAGAAAGATTGTCTTGTAATTTAAGAGCATGAATTAAGTTAAGCTACGCGGTTTGGAGAGGGAAGTGTTGAGGTGGGTTCATTTACCACAAAATTCTTTTGGGAATGGATGGCGAAAGCTTCCAAAGTGTCCAGTTTTCATGGAGATTGAGTCTTCCTTATGATTTTAGCATTAGAGAAAATAAGTGTGTGTCCATAGTCCCCGCAATGTTGTGCGATGGATGGTTTATTTAATTCGCCTTTTTGCACGTATTGTTCGTGCTTGTGAATACGAAATTTTAGGCACTTGCTCGTTTGACCAATGTATGACATCCCACATTCCCGTGAATTGTGACACACTACCAGACGTGTATCTGACGAGGGTAATTGACCGCAATTGCCGAAACTATTCACCATTTTAATTATGTATATTGTGCAGTTTTTAAGACGCTGACAAGAACTTTTCATCTAGTACATGTATACCTGCACAAGAGAAAGTAGGACTATTGTTTAAGAACTCATTCTTAACTTTTGGACATGAGTGTATACTGTGTTTCATGATTGTGCAGCTACTACCTTCAAATAACGCATTTGTCAGTATCTCTTCAGTAATCTCTGTCCCTTATAATGTCCACCCACAAATGACTTCGATATAAGCTATCCAGGTTATCCCGTCGGTGTAGCTTAATCGGTAAAGCGGTCATTCTGGAGATGACAGATCCGTTGGTTTGAATCCCGGTGTCGACAACTTTTCTTTACAAAATGGCACCCGAACTTAGCGACTCACACTAGTGGCTAAGGACCCAAACGTAAGGTCCGCCACTCGAAGTCAGGTCGTTACCCTGACCTCTCTTTCAAGTGGGGAAGGATGTAATGTCCACCCACAAATGACTTGGATATAGACTACCCAGATACATCGTAGACGTAGCTTAAATGGTAAAGTGGTTTCTAGGGAGCTAAATGATCTGGGTCCGAGTCCCGGCGTTGACAGTTTTTCTTTGCACCGTTAAACCAATTTTTGGGTTATGGGTTTCTAACTGCATCCATAATCCAACAATTTGCTATAATACCATAGGTAAAAAAAATAATATTAAAGCTTTGAAAATGTGCTTTAATTAAACTAGTCAGCAATGTTCTTCAGTTTAATGAAAATGCATTAAAAGATTGTCAATTCACGGTGCTCCCCCATTCACGAACGATACCTAAAAGTTAGTGAAATAAAATTCGATAATGCAATGACAATGCGACAAAAGCCTATTTTGATAATTTCAAGTGGCAACGATAATTTCCCAATATTTATGCGTGCGGAGGCAAACAGACGGATAGCTTTTTTTATTGTTACATACTATTCGAACAACGCAGTTTACCTCCGGAATTATGGGGATGGTGTATCCTGGCGTGATTTCGCTCATTTTCACAGTCCTGTCTCTAATATTTCCAGTTATTAAAACGTAAATCAATTTGTTCTGTTCTTAAAACTGTGAAACACGTCTCACGTGATTACACATGGCAATAATTGTGAAATATTACAAAGAATGAAATCATTGCAGAAGAGCACAGGACAACGTGTGAACAAAGAATTCTACGTGGATGCTGACAGCTACTCTCTTTTGCTAGAAGAAACTTACACTACACGAATAGATAGGACCGAATAAGTGACGACATGTAGAAGCAAAAAAACAGACAGAAGAAAAAAAGCGAAAATTCCTTTGCATATCGGTGAGGAAATATATTAGGATCTTTTACCCATTACACAATCGATAGCGGTAAAAGGACAAATCTGACGAGCATTTTTTTTTAGAGACGATCCACTTCACTTGTGATGCTGCGCACGATTCTCTAGTGTCAAACGCCACTGATTAGACGCAAATCCGCCACGTTGGGATGCTATCAATTGCATCACAGTACACACACTCAACCCTCTTTTCCCAGAATTGGGTTCCTTAAGACCTTGAAACAATAGAATCTTGTCCAGACACAATAGGGGGAAAAGTAGCGTCCGCTGCTGACACAACAAAAGCTCTTCTGTGACAGAGGTTTATGTTATATAAATATAATGTAGCGACCAACTAGTGTCCCGGTTTTTAAAAGTGACACATGTTCTGAATCGTCGGCTATCCATCCGGGAATCTGTAAGAGTAATTGCCCAGGCTCGTTTCACTTGTGGAATACAATGCAGGCTTCGATGCAGGTGGAATATTTAATCATGTGAAAGTGGATGGATCTCTCGCTTGAAAGTGTGTTAGAAGCTTGCCAGTACGTCACTAGCGAAAAAATACATTGTCCATTGGCATCGCACTGTCCAAATGCCTGTCTTTCGGAAGGGCCAGACTCATTAGCCTCGATTATTAGACGCTGTTTTAGCATTAACGTAGGTGGGTCAACTGATAAGTCTGTTCTGAGTTGGCTCAAAATTTGCTGTGTAATTGTAAGTCTCCTTTAGAAGTTCTCAAGCAGTGGTTTGCGTCCCCCAAGTAGTACGAACCAGGATATTCAGGGGTATCCGAGGAAGAAAAATCAGTAATGGCGAGAAAAGGCACATATATCAACTGTGTCATACAAGATACTATAACAAACGCCCTTTGCCCTTTGGGTCTTATATTCTGAATTAAAAATTGATATCCTTTCTGCTAGTTTTAATTTATCAATGTAAGTTTCTTCTTCAAATGATTTGTTCATGATATTAACTATTGCATCTAAGTGATACTTCTCGCCACAATTTTTAACACCATGACACTTATTTTTTCTGTCTCATATCTGAGTTTATTTTCACTAATGGTGCTGACAGCATTGGTAACTTCAATCAGATTTGTAGGGAACATGTATATACGTGGTATCTTTGTAAGTTTCTGACGTTGCACCTGTGTTCACAGGTACATATTGAGAGAAGACATTGTCTGCCACATGGATAAAATAATGATTTAAGTTATTTACATAAGATTCGAGATCATCTGTTCACGGATAAGATTTATTTATTTATTTTGCTCTTATCAGACCAGACAGTTTATTAATTACATACCGTTTTCGTTTTTTATTGAGTCCGCTTTTGTCAAACTCATTTTTCTTTTGTTTTACTTCATTTAATTTCTTTTTAGTTCATTACTGAGCATTTTATAATCATTTTTTAATTGTAAGTTTTGCTAATTCTTTTTATATTTCTTGTCTAGCCTGTCTTTCTCATTTAAAAACATGAGGCATGTCCTATTAACCTATCTAGCGCTTTTCTTGTCTGTTTATTTTTGTAATTAACTTTTTTAGATTTTAGAATTGCTGTTTGGATAAGATTATATAGTTCAGAATACATGCCATTTACATTTTTCTTCAAGGAATGTGTCACTCCATCTATAAGCGGCTACAGTTTTTTTAAACACGTGAAAATTCCACTGAATTTTGCTCTGTTTAATGTTTTTCCTTTTTGTCACTTTTTTACTATAAAATTTTCAAGTTGACATATAATTATTAAATGGTTGGTTATATTTCATAATCAAAGATAGCTATTGTTGAAAATATGTTATTATTCTGATCTCGATAAAAAAAAAGTATAATTTATGCATAAAGAACCTGTTTCAATTATTCCAATTGGGCAGTTTATTAATGATATCAATATCATGTTCTGCCGTTATTTTAAGGTATTTTTCTGTTTCCGGTGAGTGTCTCAGCATGTCAACATTTATGGTGAGTGTCTCAGCATGTCAACATAGCCTGCAAGGGTCTGTTTGACAGGTCCACAAGCTCATCATGAGACTGAGCAGACTTTGCATCAAAAGTTTATCTCTGAGCACTAAGTGTGCCGGAAAAGAAATCAAAGCCTTTTAAGCGCTTTGCATGGCAAGAACGATTTACGCTCATGTTTACTCAAAAATAAAATGATCCAGACGAAATCAAGTAATTAAAAATCCAACTTAATTAAGAACTTAAATACAGCGACTAACTATCAATGAAAACAAAAAGTAAGATCACAAACAGTTTGTTGTAGAAGTTTCCGAAACTGATCTTGGAGGAATGGAATGAAATTTTTGAACGTCTTACCACAAAATGAGGGAGACGCAGTCGTTTTCATTTGGGCGCCGTGTGCATGAAAACTTGCCCTTTTGTCGACGCCGGGATTCGAACCACGGATCTGTCATCTCCGGAGAGACCGCTTTCCGATTTAAGCTACGCCGACAGGTATCTTGGCAGCTTATTACCGAAGTATTTTGTGGGAAGAACTTTACACGCCTTTTTACATTGAGTTTCGTAACTCTACTATTTTTTTATACCGGGTATACTGGCAAGTTGTGTATATAAAAAAAAATGTTTTTCTTGTTCGGCTTAAATAATACCATAAGCTTTTAAAATTTGTTGTTCGACATCTTATAAAAATGTTTGTTTTTGGAGTATGTCATCCCAATATGTTTTTTACTGAATAAAACCCTTTGAAGCATTATGTTTACTCGCCCACGAATGGCATATGTCTGCAGTGTAAAAACAATGGCTTTCCAACAGGTAAATCTGCGGAAGACTTTCATATCAATGAACATTTGGTGTTCCCAACATGGATTCACCCGAGGTTCATCCTATTTTCTGTCCAGATGCAATCAAACTTGCGTACTTCCACCATGAGCACTTCTCCAGTAGTTTGGCAGCATCTAGTATCGGAAGAAAGAAAAAAAAAAAAATCTTAAAAGGAAAAGTAGAATTTTAAAGGGCCTTCGAACGCTCTTCCCATTATCAACACAAATCTGTCACAAATTACAGTGCAGGTCGTAATTTCCACGGCCAATTGTTCCGTCACAGTCTATTGGTTTCGTCTCGGGGGAAAGTTTGTTTTCCAAACAGCTTTTTCAACGATTTTGTCTTACGGAAAAACACTATTGGGTTTAGCGAAGCGTGTTTCCTCTGCTGATTGGCACCCACCCCCTATCTCACTCTGCCTTTGTAACAACTCCAAAACTCTCGTTCGCTGTCAGTAATAAGTTTCTGGGAGAGAAAGAGAAAGAGTATTGTAAAAAGCTGACCTACTTTTTTAAGAGGTGGGTGGATTGGGTGGAAAAAAATAAGCTGTGGAAACCATCAAGGATAGGTCCTTATCATGTTTCGTATTACATTACACGTATGCCCTGAAGGATGGTGTCTTAAATTTCCCTTGCTTCCTGCTGTGCGAAGACGCTGCTAAGGCGAAAAATCTGAGAGCCGTAAGTGACAGATCTTGCAGTAACCCTCTTTACCGTGACTCTAGTTGAAATGCAGTTTGCGTTCTAATCATCCGCAAAATATGATAACTTAGTTAATGCTTTATTTGAACAGCAATAATCAAATTCCTAGGATGTGAGCTAACGGTTTAAAATGAATAGGTAATGTCAATTATTAAACTAATGGAAAACAACAAGGTTTTGCGTGAGCAGTATAAATTTCTTCCCCCACTTAAAATGAGTCTGTTTTTAAAGTCCGTCAAATAACTTTTTTCTTGTACCCATTTCATTTCACGCGCTGCCTTGCTGCATAAATGTTTTGCCCCTTTTTATACCTATCGCTCTCGAATACGGTCTTGGCGTCACTTCTTAGATGTTGGTTGGTTGGTTATTTGAAATTTAGTGGCATAAAAGCTTGTACAGGCCTTGCTGTGACAAACACAAGGTGATCACGGCACACTATATGGCTCAAGCACCTCGGGGAAGCTACGTCACTCTCCGTACTCAGCCGCTTTGCATAAAATCTTCAGGTAGACATAATAAATTGGCCTCTGAATGCGTAGACGTTTTAAAGCTTCTGCTGTCGCAAGGACAGTAGGCATAGTATAGTAATAGTCTAGGTGACGACATGCTTTTATTGCACTTACAATTGAACACGTTTTGGCTTTAAAACAAAATTACTTATTTAAGTGCTGAGGTTAAATTCTGTGATTTCTGCAATGACAACGAAACGACTAGGATGGAATAAATACAAATACAAAATAAGAGGTCAGCTAGAGTCAAAAGCCCACCATGGCTGTCCACGCTCCAAAAACCTATAACGATTGCGGAAACCATTTCTATTGTCATATGCGGAACATTAATCAACAAAGAAATAAACCTGATATCGGATCTATCCTCGATGATATACAAGTAACCATTCTACAGTAGTCAATACAACTACCCTCGTCATGAGAAAAACCATCATTACGGAACAAGTTCTATCGGGCAGAATATATGCATTAATTACGGAAAGAAGTTTTCTCGTTAGACAGAATCACGATGGGAAACAAAAAGTATACAAAAACTAAAATAATTAAGAACATATAGACCATGACATGATGAAAGTTAGGTCACTGGTCAGAAACACGGCGACTCCCGACGTTTCGACAGTCGACTACGGCCTTCATCAGGCGAATGCAGAGTCGTAGTATATACTGGTTACAGGGAAATTCCCGGGGATTATCCTGGGGATTCCCAAGGTTGGGGAAAAAACCCCGGGCGAGGCCACTAACTTTTATTGGTGTTATCTGCTAACGTAAGATGGTGGTACGAGCTCGGCAACTGGTTAAATCGATTTGTCACCCTGTCCTTAATTTTGTGGGATTCTCACGATTCCAAGAATAAGCGACTACCTCTGTTTGTGATGTTCCTGTGTAAAACTTCATAAGACTCGAAGTCTGGTTCATGTTGTGAAGTTTTACAGAAGTTCTTACATTTACACTTCAGTTTCTTACATTTTTCAGTGCATTTTATTTGTACCTTAGAATTTTATTAAGTTTTTAGTAAAATGACAAGAAAGCGGTCTTGCCCAGTAAAGAGTTTGTGAAACTCACATTTTCAAGCTGTCGATACTGAGAATTGTCTGTCGGTAGACTTTACTGCAGATCTCGCTAGTAATCATGCTTTGCCAGTGGGCTCGGGTCAGCGAGACGTTGCAATAGAAGCTAAATTATTTCAGAACAAAGTCCACTTAAAATGTGGAATAGCTGAAACAAAACAATATCCTGTCTCAATTTGCCAAGGAGAACGGTCAGAGATCTATTCAGAGATCACCAAAGGGACACGGACATTATTCGTGTCCCTTTGGTGTAGTGGTGTAAAGTTCTTCCCACAAAAGACTTCGAAATTAAGCTTCCCAGATACCTGTCGGCGTAGCGTAATCGGTAAAGCGGTCACTCTAGAGATGACAGATCCGTTGGTTCGAATCCCGCCGTCGACACCAAAAGAAAAAAAAAAGGGGGAGGGGCAACTTTCTTTACTGTGGCGCCCGAACTTATGCATTCCCACTAGTAGTGGCCAAGGACCCAACCATTATGTACAGTAGGTACCCTGACCTCTCTTTCTCTCTCAATGTGCGAGAAGATGTAAAGTTCTCGCCATAAACGACTGCGAAATTAAGCCCCCAGATACCTGCCGGCGTAGCTTAATCGGGAAAGCGGTCGCTCTAGAGATAACAGATCCGTCGGTTCGAATCCCAGCGGCGATAAAAGGGAAATTTTCTTGCAGTGGTTAGCATTATTGGGTGCCAACCGTACACCCGAGTTCAATCTCCGGAAGGGGCAGAAAAACATATACCATCTCTGAGCAAGGACGACAGCAACAATACATATTCCTTCCCCATTGTTATCAGGTTGTTGCTTAGATATAAGTTAAATATAAAAATGAATTAATCCGTGTTGAAACAAAAAAAAATCACGCATCGGGTGGGTAATCAATTTTGCGATAACTAAAGCCTCTCCTCGACCAAGAGATAAAACCTCTCGCAGAAAGTGCAATTCTTTTCCTTTAAGGATGTAATTTATTGACATTTCCCACGTAACCTCATTCGAGCGCTCAAACACTGACGAATTAGTCTTATCCCTTACAGCCACAAATGATGACCGTCAAGAGAACCGCCAATTACTGTTCTATCCATTAATGGCACGGTTTTATTTTTCCCCCATTTTCACTTTTGCACAAAAGATTACGGGGCTGGTGCCCTTTAAATAGTTACTCGACAGGGTTCATCTTCTCCAGCCACGTTCTGTCAAAAGGGAGACAAAACCAAAAATTGCCCTATATTTTGAGATTGCAAGCAATTCCCTTAAACGATCGAGAAATAAATTGGAGCAACAAACTAAAGAGAACTATATTGAGGGACAAAAGGTCCTTTTGAAGGAAAAAGAAGGAATTCGATTTTAAAAACTACACTTTGTGAATAACACTCTCATAAGACATTGAATTTTCCATCTTATTGCCTTGCGCGAACACGTACTAAAAATGTTCGTGTAACAAAATGTTTGTGGATGAAAGAGGTCACAGAAGGGGCTGCATTTGACACAAAAGGCGCCGCTGCACCCAGTGTTGAGAAAATCACAGCATGGTACTTATTTTATGACTGTTTTACATTTTTTGCCGCTGACGCTGAATACACAACAGCGCAATTCTCGACCATTAAGTTTAAAACGATTCTGTTGGGCCTTAAACTATGCTATTTGCTTCCTGGGAGTGGCGTTTAACTGAAAAATGCACTATGCCTGAAAAAAAAAAAGGAAAAAGTAGCTTTGACATTTGCAAAATGATTCAGCAAAAGTGA
>JJRW01S0024232.1:8742-19195 GCA_001188405.1 Loxosceles reclusa
GGATCAAGTTTTTGAAGATTGTTTTAACTTGTGCATACCTAACGTTGTGTTATTTCTGATCATTAAAGACCATAGCCAACTTTTCCACACATTCCCCTAGCTTATCCATATCACCCCAGTTCGCGGTTATCGTTCACCTCTATCGTAATTATCCCCAAGACGAATCCAATATTGCATTTCCTTTTATTTTTTTTTCAATCCATGTAGAACAGGAGAACTGGTTGAAGGGGGTGGAGTATAAAAAGTCCATACTTTCATGGTCCCTCCATACATGTGTAAGGCTGGTTACAGCAGGGTTTCGCCTGGTTCCCTGAGGGGACGGTTCGTGGCACCTATAAAGCCAGGTGCCATTCATCTCCCGGGACGGTGCCTGACACCTTAGATAAAGCCGTCTTCGTGCATTGGCTGCAAACCCCATAAGCACAGCATTCCCAAAGGAAGGCCGCGACAGTGCTGGCCTACGTTGCCACCGCCGCGCCAAGATGTGGCTGCACAATACGACTTTGTGGCGGTTATCCAAGTTAAAGGTAATGTCGCTTTAGGCTTGAGTTACGCCTAACTTCTGGCGTAGTCACTTGACTCACTCGGATTTTCTAGACGCTCTCTGGTATCTTGGTATAAACTTTTTCTGCGGGTTACGTTTGCCTTTATACGCCAGTTTCGTGTGACGTGGCATTTCCCTAACTGGTTCTTTCTCGTCAAAGCTTGTGTATTGATTAGTTTATGGTTGTTGTTGTTGTTGTAAATGTTAGAGGTAGTAGGGGTTGCCTTTACAAGTAGACATTACAAACATTATGCAGCAAGGAAACATGAGTACGAGAAACATGAGCAAGAAAACATGAACACATGAGTATAGACTATCTAATGTGAATGACCATCTTATTTCATCAATGGATTATTTCGTCCCTGCGTATTTTGGCACGTTTCAAGACGAGCATGCTAAGATACATTATGAAAGATTGGTTCCTATTGTACGAAACATCATTCAATTGAATTCATTTTTTCAATACACTGAATTGTCCTCAGTTCCATTGAGGATCCGTGAGGTCTACTAGACATGAATCTGAAAAGTAAACGGACAACTCGACTCTTCCTTCATAAACCTTGCCACTTTGCGAAACGGTAATGAAATAGTGAAAGAAAATATGTGAGAGAGTTTTCATAAATTCACTGAATGTACTGTGATTTGTACTAAAGATGGGTCAACGAGGTATTACAATAGGTAAAGTTTTCCTTGGCCAGTCAGTGTATATTCTACAAAATTTGGATCATATTAATGCATTAATTATTAAAATGGCAATGACAACTTGTTACTGCTTGCGTTTAAATTGTGCACAATGTCTGTCTGCAAATGTAGAAAAGAAAACGTTTAAATCCATTAACCTAAACACCACATTTAGCAGTAACAATGTTCCGTAAGCATAAACGTTTAACCGTATTTTCCCAATTGATGGAAAGCCCCGAAACGAAAGAATGATAAGAAGAATTAAGAAATAATGACCTGCAGAGATAAGGCTTTTATTAAAGCAAAGCCCCTACCTTTGAACTCAGGAAACTTCCTTCAAAAATGGCACTGCTGATGTATTGAGCGAGCTGACGTCGACTGAATGATGATCGTCGATGAAGAACACTTAGAGGAAACGGATATTTTTTCGAGAATAAATTCGTTCTTCTTAAAATTAAACCAATCTCGGAAATGTAAGTTTCCATCAGCAGCCGGTCATCTATTTCTGCACTTTCAGCCAACTTTATTCGGAAAGAAGAATTTAATATGGGACGTATATATTATTATGTTAGATTAAACTTCCAGGGATAAATGTCTGATTATCTTTTTCTTGTTGGAAATGCTGTTGTCGAGATTGCCGTTAGTAATATCTTGATTATTTTCGTTGCCCTTTTATGGAAATCTGGGAGCACCCTGTTATCGCGTCATCAGTTTCATAACCTCTGAAGCTGACACGGTAATGGGTTATTATTTGCACAGTATTTGGTATGTGTAAGGATGATTTCATTATAGAAAATCGCAATTTCAAGCACAGGTTATTGAAAGTAAAATTTCTCGGTACATTTCTATGTTCTACTACCCAGGCAGGAAACGATGTAAGGAAGAAACAAAAAGTGTTGTGAGTAAAGGTGTGGCTCGTTGATGGCTTAAATGTCAATTTTTGTTCAACAATTAAGAACATAGCAGCATTTAATTACTTGAAAAAAAAAATCAGATATATTCAATGTTAGATATTAGACAAACGCGTTTTGGCTGTACAACAAGTGAGGTGCGTGAGAATCTCTCTGGCTACAGTATTTGTGTCTTGTCTGCCAACAATAGTAGTATAATTTAAAAGATAATTCTATCATACTTTACGTGAATCTACTTTGTTGCTTATGCAGTGCATTGTGCTGTCAAACTATTTGCGAAGTATTAACGTATCCATAGAATTTTCCTCTACTTTAAGGCTAGCGAGAGGATGAGAAGTATTTTTCTTTTTCGCATACTCCTTGGCCATTTACTTGATTTCCGTGTATTAAGCAACAAAGAGATAAAGCGCGATAACTTTGTGAAACGTAACTCAAATGCGCCGAAAAGAGCAAATGTTAGGAGGAATGCCTGGTAGCAAACGACGACTGACATGGAAATGCCTACCGCTGGCATCGATTTATGCAAACTAAAGACTGCTTGAGAGCAGCCGTTACATAAGGATTTCGCAGTTATTGCGGAAAGGTCGACATCAACAATCTAAGTTAAACATTGTGTGAACAAGACATCTAGAGCATTTATCGGGGCAATTAAGGTATCGCACGACAGGAAGACTCGAAGCTGGCCAAACACAGGCTGACGTTACCAGATGGCTGAATGCCGATCGTTCTGGGGGCAGCCGATTAGTTTCTAAGCACGTAATCAGCTTCACGAAAGTATAGCTCAGGCAGGTCGAGGGCAAGGACAGCGTCAAATGACAGATATGTGATCAACCGTACCGAACAAGTACGTCTATTCACCTGCGATCTGTTCTTGCTACGGTAAAATGACGGATGGTATTAGCCTCCACGGTACACTGCAGGCTACATAATAAACTGTATACCAGATGATCGGCATTATGCGCGCCACTAGCCGCTCGCCACAGGAAGGTGCATATGACTTGGGCACGGATGTATGTCCACTAGGAGGAAGAACAGTGGAGATCAGTTCCCAGTTTCACTACAGGCTAACTCTACACGAGTGTACATTTGGAGAGAATCACATACCCGTTTTCATCCCTCTCATGTCAATGAAAGGAACACATAGGATAGAATCATTGTCTTGGTCTGGAGAAGCATATCGTTAGGAGGACGCACGGAGATGTACGTGCTACCTCAGGGAACTTTGAATGCTCAACGCTATAGGGACGGTATCTTAGACACGCTTGTGCGATCCTTCGCAGGCACAATGGGGTCCATCCGTTCTTCTATAGGCAGATAATGCGAGACAGCACACAACACGTTTTCTCCAGTGATACGTCGAAAAGCAGACAATTGTCCAAGTAGAGTGTCCGGCACGCTAGCCTAACTTTAGACTATATAGCATGTTGTGATACTTTAGAAAGATGTGTTTCAGAGCATCGCCCTCCTCCTCCGCGAAACCTCTAGACCAGTGGTTCGCAACGCGTGTGCCGCGGCACACCAGCGCGCCGTGAGATTTGCTAGGTGAGCCGCGAAACTTCCGAGACTTTTGGATATTGCTAATAAAGTAATTAAAATACTTTAATATTCAATTTTAATTTTGAAAAATGAACAACGAAAATATTGACAACCTTAAACATATTTATTGTACACATCATTTATCAGACTGCGACAGAAGATTTCAGTTATTAGTTAGTAATTTGAGCTTGTCGTTTTTTACACAACATGTCAATTCGTGGTGGAACTGAAGTTCAACAGACCCGCATTTCCTGTTCAACTGAGTAAAGTCTCTCGCGTTTCTTGTTTTTTTTTTTTTTTTTACATTCGTCAATGCCGAAAAGGCCAGTTCGCATAAATAAGTGGGTGAAAAGTGTAACAGAGTATTAATTGCTTCCGCTGCTATTTCTGGGTATTCATTCTTCGCCAACATCCAAAACTTAATAAGTGGTAGTTCACCATACTTCAGTTAAAGCGTTCGGTCTGACTCAAGTTCTACGAGTTGCTCTTCTTTCAGCAAAGGGAGGTGAGTGGGGTGGGTTCTGCGGATACAGCATAAGGATTACGCATTCAGTAATATTTAGCGACGGTGATGGAGGGAAAATATTGTGCCACGCTATCTTCAAGAGCTCGGAGGTGACTCGAAATAAGTTCAGATGTCATGTCTCTTTGTGGATCAACTTCAAAGTTAGAGGAAGCATTTGAAGATTTTTCTTTTCCACCTGTAATTTCCATAATCTAAAGGTTTTTACGAACTCCGTGAGTTTATCGCTTGAAGTTAGCACATTCTCTTGTTTTCCTTGCATCCTATCGTTTAGACAATTTAAATGGCTGAAAATATCGGCCATGTAGGCTACTTTTGAGCAACACGCCTCGTCGTTTAACTGAGCAACAAAGTCTGGTTACTTAATAGCTATTTTTTTAGCTGAACAAATCTTGCAAAAACTTTACCGTTTGACAACCGGCGAATATAAGTAACAAGAACTAAAGTTTCATGGTACCACTTCGGGGCACATTTGTTTGAGGAGCCTTGTTTTAAGAGCCTTTGACTTGACAAAATTGACCATTTTAACAACTGATTCTAAGACGCTGTTAAGTTCTCTTGGAAAATTTTTCGCTGTCAAAGCCTCACGATGTATAAAGTTGTGTTGAATCTACACTCGGAAATTATTGTTTTAATCTTTAAAAAAATCCTTTAAATCTTCCAGTCGTTGCAGGTGCACCGTCTGTGCAAACAAATAGATAATTTTTCCATGACAACGCATTCAGTTTTAAAATTCTGGATATGGAATTGTAAACACCTGATCCAGTTGATATTGAAGACAATTCCTCACATGAAACAAATTGCTCAATAATTGATTCTTGGTCAACAAATCTGACATAACTCAGTAACTGACAAAACTTACTTATATTAGTTGACTCATCCAGCTGTAGTGAAAGTATTCGCCGGTCACGTAGCTTTCCACGTACCATGAGTCTGAAGACTCTATACTCCGCGAAATAGTATCGTTCGATAGTGGAACAAATGATATTTCATTTACAGTGCCGTCACCTAGCATAAATTTCGCTATTCCATCACAGGCAGGTAAAATTACGTCCTCATCAATGGCGTGTGGCTGCATTTTTTTCGCTACTATTTCGGCAACTTTGTAACTCGCCACTTGTGCTTTTCCAGAAATAGTTGTTCTCCGTACCATAGCTTTCGCTTGCTTTGCTTCCGATGAAAACAATCGACTAAACTAAATCTTATCTTTTCCAGTTAAGTGACTATGTTTAGTATTAGAATGTCTTTTCAATATACTAGGGATCATACATTCGTTGCTTATTTTTCCCCCCACAGACCACACTTTGTGGAATAGGAAGGTTTCCAGGTCCACTGAATGTATATCCAAAGTTCAGATAATTATCTTCGTTCCGGCAGTCTCAACATCTTTTTTTACACTGCTTACACATCACTTACACTTGGAAATGATTCTTTCTTATCCTCGTCATTGTGGCATTGTGTCACTGACTCATCTTCAACTTTTCGCCTTTTAATAAAAAAACTTATCCATGCGAAAAACTTACATTTTTAAAAAGATCAAAATGAACTAACAGCCGTTTAAATCATGCTAAAACAACAATAAAATAGCGTTAACGACTCCAAACAACCGACTGGTGGGCGCAAGCTGTGACCGCGCAATACCGAGTCTCCCCACAGCGTCAAAGAATTTAATTTGCTAACAAATTTGTGACGTCACTCACATGTGTCATGAGCAACAGCGCTTCAACAAGTGGTATTATTTGCGATAGGCCTCAGTGTGCCGCGAAAAATTCTTACACTGGCTAGTGTGCCGTGAACGCAAAAAGGTTGAGAACCCCTGCTCTAGGCCCTATTAACTGCTTTACAAGACTGGGATTTGCTGCTCATGGAACACGTTAACAACAATCATTAACAGGGTGGGGCACTGATGTCGTTACTGTATCGCTGCTCGAGGAGACCACGCGCCATACTTTTCCTGTTCCATTCACGCATCTCAAGTTTTCACTTTTTGTGCTTTGCGACATGGTACAAATTCCACACTTGTTTATCTGTTTTGTTTAGCGCTGCTTATTTAGTACGTGCGTGTGTTGTCCCAAGGATATCCACCAAATTTCACCCAACTCGGTTGTGTACTTTTACTATTGTCACGGTTTTTACTTTGTTCCTCAATTTATGGAAACCAGTGTACTACGGAGGATTTTGCTTTCAGTGTAGAGCAGGAACGTTCCAGGTTTGTTCCAATTGGCGATTCACGATTTCTGATTTGTCGATGCATTTTCAAAAAAATCCACGATCTTTATTACGCGAATTTGAAACTGAACATTTGCACTGCAAAATATTGTGTGAGCGGTGGGAACCGAAAACACTAAAGGGCGTTGAAAAACGGAAACGCATGGGAGCAGCCTTGGAGTTTTTGCAGCGTTATGCGACAGAAGGGAATGAATTATTGAAAAGGATTGTCACAGGCGATGAAACGTGGATTTGTTAAGAGACACCTGAAATGAAATGACAGTCACTAGAATGGCGGCATACTGGTTCCCCGAAAGAAAAGAAAACAAAGTCAGCTCTTTCTTCAAGAAGCATGAATTGGTTAAATGACAGTGAAACCTTCCAACGACTGTGGGCCAAGGCTGCTTTTCCGCCTAGTAAAGCCAAGTACTCAGTTAGGTACCTGTGGTCCATCTGTTAGGTTGATACCATGAACGCCAAAGTAGAAATGCTTCTGTTCACACAGTTCATCGCAGTTTATGGAATATGGGACACCGCAGCAGACAACCATTACGTGTTGCTATGTTGTTCCAACATCATCGTTACCTACGGCTCTGGTGAACACGAGAACATCGTCATTGGTCAATGGGACGTTGGAAACGAATTGCATGCTTGGATGAATAATGATTCTATTACATCACAAAGATGAGCGTTTCAAAATAAAGAGTCTTTCAGAAGAACAGAGAGAGAGAGACAGAGCTGCTCAGTACAAGCACTTCTGGACGCAAACAGGCTGATTCTAAGAGTATTATTCTTTGGGGGACGTTCTTTTGGACAGTTTTGGATCCAGTGGTTGTTATATAATACACCACGAAAGCTGTGGACTATTTTAATATCCCTGCAGCCCAATTACACATATCCAAGGTTTTGCGTTCCCCACTGGAACTGGTATCTTCCATCAGGATAATGCCTTATTTCCACAAAGGCAAAATTATCCCCTAATGGTTTGAGGAGTATGGGGAATTCTAGTTGCTGCCTTGGTTCCTAACTTATCGGATATTACCCCTATTGAAATAATCTGACAAGTTATGGAACACCAGCTCAGACTTCAAGAACCACATACTCCTAACCCACAAGAAATGCATAATTTGTGCTTAAACATCAGGGAGAATCTACTTCCGTCCTCTTACCTAGGTCTTGTGATCTCCATACCACGAATTATTGCATCGGGTTTGCGTACCAAGGACGTACAAACACAGTACGTGTTGAGTTATGATAAAAGTGGTATCAGTCTATAAATGATGGATGTATAAATTCTGTATGTATGATGATTGGTCGGTTTGATGTTTAATGGCACAAAGACTAATGCTGTTCCAAGCACAAGGTGACTACGGAACACTACATGGCTCGGACACCTCGGGAATGCGAGGCCACTCCCCATACTCACCAAAAAGGTGAGCCCCTGAGGAGACTGTATGTATGTATGTATGTATCTCACATGTCTATGTATGTATGTATCACACGTGTCTATGTATGTATGTATCTCCTAAGTGTATGTATGTATGTATCTCATATGTGTATATATGTATGTATCTCATATGTGTATGTATGAATGTATGTATGTATGTATTTCGTGGATGTATAAAAACTGCATGTATGAATCTGTTGTATTTATAAAACCTGTATGTATGAATCTGTTATATTTATAAAACAGTGTGTATGAATCTGTTGAATGTATATATTGGTGTATGTATCTCATGGATGTATAAAACTCTGTGTATATATTTTATGGATGTACAAAAATTGTATGTATGTATCTATTGTATAAAACTTAACGTTGTTTCTTCTTCTTCACAACTGACGAGCAGAACTTACTTCTGTTCTTACAGCAGATATGAGAAACTTCAGAATGCGATTTGTTTACTTCATTAAGCTGAGAACTTTGTAGCGAATGTGTAGCTTTAACGTTTAGTGAGTAGTGTTAGTGAATCCTTTTTACGGCCGTAACATTAGTTGTTCTCCGGTAAAAAGCTGTGCTAAAACTCTCGTTACTCGAAGTGTAGCGGGAATTGTATTTATTCGACTGATGTCATCAGATACATAATTCATTCCAGGGACGTGGGAACTTGCGTCACCTAACCTGTCTCTTAGCATCTTGCTGCCAGTTGCCAGTATCTCTTTGAAACACTGTTAAACTAAAGACAAACACAATCATTGTGCTCTCTAACTCAATAACAAGAAAATCATAGTACCTTCACAAGTCTTAGATAACTTGCTGTTATTTGATCACTATGATCTTCATTAGGGCGATCTCTCCAGAATCGGAAGGAAATCGCTCGATGAAAGATTGAAGTTTATCTTCAGCACCAAAGAAAAACACATTCTTGGATATTAACTGGTGAAATCCTCACGATGAAACAAAGTCAAAACTTCACTATACTCAAACCAGACTTGTGCATAGAAGGTAACCAATGTTTATATAGTCACAGATACCGCGATAACACTTCAATGTAGAGTGCTCAAACTCAATAAACAAAATATTGCAGGTTTTAATACGCAAAAAATAATTATTTGACGTATATAGTCAGATATTTTGAACTTGAACTTTAATGAACTTAACAAATTACAGTGCATAGTACAGAGTACATATCACGTTGAGTATACAAATTACATAGTGCATTGAATATACACATTACATAGTGCATTGAATATACACATTACATAATATGCTGAATGTAAAAATTTCATATTACGTTGAGTATACTTATTATGAATACAGTTGACGAGAGATAGAATTGTTAATAGAAAAGTGGCGGAACTATAGCAATTGCTGAATATACATTCAAACGAGGGCTGACAATGAGAACTGAGTAACGATCCTGTATATGTGTGGATAAAGAGCTCGCTAGAATCAACCCTATACCAGGATCGGGAGAAAGTTTGTATGCAGTTGCATCCTTTGACATGTGTACAGTTAGCTGCAAAACAGAGGTGGCTCATATAATACGAGTATATGGGTAACAATGGAATAATTATAATGAGAGATAGAGTTGATGTAAGTGATACTGCAAGTGATTGTAAGATATTGTAAGTGATATTGTAAGATATTGCAAGTGAACAGTCGACTGACTAACGACAGTTCACTTACATAACTGAAAGTTTACTCTCAATACTTTGATAATACACGGAGACTTTAGCGCGAAGTGAAATTGCTTTGCGCAAACTAATCTATTTGGCAGACGGCGGAATAACAGAATCCCTTGCGCCACCCCGTTAAGAAAAGAAGTCCTGGAGAATACAAAAAAATCGCACTATATGCTTTGTATGGCGGCTGTGTTTTTTTATCTTAAATGGGAAATAAAAAGCTGTCTCACCATTGATTGAAAAGAACATCGATAAGAAAATGTTTTGGGCAGGAAAAAAAACTTAATGAGTGTGACCCGATGGCTAGGTTCATGCTACAACTTTCACATTTCCTCTTACAGCGTGCACTTTATTGTTTTCTTGCAAGAAAACCGAATTTCTTCTTATCACTATTCCTTGGATCTAGGACTATTATTAAATGTCACAGATATCACTTGAATGTAATCACAGAGAAACCATAATAGACGATATGTTTTGATTAGGATGGTTACCGACAAGTATATCCCTTTTATAAACTCGTATTTTTTTTATCTGAATGAAACAACAGAAAATTCTCTACTGAAACTGTCGCATTCGTAAGCAAATTTAAATATTTAATTATTTTGTTAGTGTGGTGTATTCCTGATGTCGTAACGTGATTCCGTCTTGATTTTCAACCTCAGAATTACTATGGCTCTGTATAAAGACATGTTAGGTTACTAAAATAAGTGTAAGTCACGATCCATGTGTCTAACATCATTTTCTCCGGTAAGAGTTGAGGTCCAAAGACTTGCGAAATTTTGTTTTGTTCAATTTGTTGTTAAATGGTTAAATTTATAGTACTGTTCTGAATTACTTTAACCATAGTTGACATTGAGTTTCTAATTACATACGATTTCAAACGTATTTTAATGTGTATTCTGAATTCACATACTATTTGGAGTAACA
>JJRW01S0024283.1:23687-34244 GCA_001188405.1 Loxosceles reclusa
ATTGTGAATTTTCTGAGACGTGTATTTCTGAATGATCTGGGCAAATTAACAGTGTCGGATTATAAATAAATCATGAATCTCAAGTTGATAATTGCGAAGTAAAGCATTTTTCCTGAAGAAAAGGGAAATTTAATTATCACTTAGTTGATAAAATCTTGCGGTAAAGAGTTCAATGAAAGACTTGGGTGTTATTTTGACCAAGAGCGTCAGATATGATACTCAGTTTCTTGCAGCTGCAAATAAACTTAATATTGTACATTGCTTGGGTTTCTACAACGTCACCTGATTTGCCCTGTGCGAGACGTGGTGTTTTCCATGAACAGATCAGTGGTAGGTGCTCATCTTGAATTTGTAATACTTCATGAAGGAAATGAAATTTTCGTTAACTAATAGATAATGGGGCTAAATTTTAAGGTGAACAAAATAGTTTGTATACCTTGAAACCCTGCATCAGTCCATTAACTGGCCGAAAGACGGGACAAATATGATACAAAGAAATATTTCATTATAATTTCACTGCCGGAATTTCATTGAACATGCTTTCGTCATTTGAAAAATGGATAAATCAGGGGCATAGTACATCAGAGTAGATAGACAGCTATTATGAGTTACAGGCGGATTAAATATGTGGACACTGTGTCTGTATCACTTGTGACCCTAAGAGACGTTTTCGCCTCTGAACATTAGTTACTATGCGATAAGACGCACGCCATTCACATATGCTCTTTGCAATTCTGAATATGTCCTCCGCTGGATACGGAACATAACTGTTACCCTGGATACGGAACGTAACATAACTGTTATACTTCAGCTGCCGAGACACACATTGGACAATTTGGATAAACTGTAGTATTTCTAATACGGAAAAATATCTTTTCTTTTATTTAGGTGTCTCATGTAATGTAAAATCAGGCCCCTGTCTTTATTCTGAGCGCCAAGATATGGACGACAATGAGTGTTCAGCATGCTAGTGAGGAACAAAATTAGATTAACCTATGATGCAAGTATTGTCACTGCCTTTCTTATCATGCCAATAAGCGCTAAAGATTCAGAATAATTGTTCGGTGCCTGAGAGGGCCTTGATTCATGCTGTTTTGATGAATCACTAGATGAGAATCCTGCACCACAGATGTCACGAGAAAATGGATGCGCTGGTCAATATTTGTGCTTTTAAGCATCTCGTAAGATGAATCCTATGCATAAACAATTTCGATACGGTAAAATGTATGGTACGTCATTTTTATTTCAACATCAACATTGTAAGGTTCTCCCCACAAAAGGCTTCTTCGATAGTAAGCAGCCCGGATACCTGTCAGCATAGTTTAAATGGAAAAGAGGTCTCTGAGGAGATAACAGAATCGTATGTTCCAATCTCGGCGACAACAAAAAAAGCAGTTTTCTTTACAATGGTGCCCGAACTTATGGACATGCTAGAAGCCAAGGACCCAACCTTTAAGTCCACCACTCGAGGTCAGGTAGGTACCCTGATATCTCTTTCTCAACGTGTGGGATGATGTAAGGTCCCCCATACAAAATACTTCTAAGTTAAGTTCCCAGATAAACGTCAGCGTAGCCTAAATGGAAAAGTGGTCTCTCTGTATATGACAGATCCGTTCCCGGTTTAAATCCCGGTGTCGACAAAAAGGCGCAAAATTTTTACAAAATTTTCAGTTATCGATTATAATGTAACGTGGTATTCTATCGTGAAATGCCAATCGATCCAATCGAAATGACACTTGTAACAATTCCAGATTTTATTGTGACTTATAAACTCCGACAAATTTCACGTTTATAGTGTATTTTGTTAGAGTGAGTCAACTGATAAGTTCTAGAGCTCCTTTGTGTTAAAACTCTTATAAGAAAATTCACAACGAAGTTCAGCATTTGAATGAACCGCAAGATGTTTCTCCAGGGCATAATCGTTAATGCATACTTTCTTACCGACTCCACACAGGTATGGATGAATTCCAGCGTGAAGCAGGACATGCGTAACTAATATTCAACAGTGAATTTGGAACCTCGTGCATAACTAGAACATGTTCGATTTTCCATGATAATATATGATATCACTGTGTCAGATCTGTCTTTTCAATTTAACGTGATTACACTTGTACTGAGACGGAAATTGCATCACTTAAACTACTTATATAAACTGATCAATAACCCCCATTGATTGTCCAGTATTGCGTACTTCTCTGCGATTCTGTATTCTTAGAACAAATTCGCGAAGGATGAACTTATTTTGTTTTCCGACTTGCAGGACTAAAGCACAAAAGCTTTCACCAGCTTATAAGGTATTAAATGTTTGTTGAGTGACAAAAAGACAGAAGAAAACATTGCATAAGGTAGTGATGCAAAATAAGAAGTCTACAGCTGAAAATGTGACTGCTGGGCTAAATACTGTGCTCACAACCACTTTCAGCACCAAACCAGTATGAAAAGAACTCCATAACGTAGGTTTTTAAGGACAAGCTGCTATTCCAGAGCCACTGAATAGTACTCACAACGCTAATAAAAGGAGACTAACATTTCTGAAATATGTCGCCCATGAAATAGGTTATGAACTCTGCATCATTGATTGTGCCTTGAAAAAATTTCGAAAGGCAAAATTCAACACTTTTGTTATACCCGATCGAAAACATCCTTGCACGAACAAGATCACTTTACCATTCTTCCCCAGCATCAGTCATTCCGTTAACAAGAATCGTAAAAAGTTTAATTTTTCCGTGACATTCACTGCACTTAGAAAAATTTCCCCGTCCAACTACCAAAATATCCCTTTCTGCCACAACACAACCCTTTGGACATTTACAGAACTTCCTGTGAATGTCCTTTATCCTATATAGGCCAGACAAAAGGAGCACTCAGGCATCACCATTTGGAACACAATTATTATGTCAAAAACCAAGAACCTAACAATCATTCAACATTGCAAGGAACTAAACCTCCAATTCAATTTCCGTTCACCAGAAGTATACTATTTCGACCCAATTTCCCTTTAGAGTTAGACTTCCTGGACGTCTCCTTTATCAACATGGACAATACGAGCTTAGTGAATGGCCACAAGCTCATTCCAACCATGATCACGGTTTGGAATTCCTTGGTGAGACTTTACCAACGACAAGTTGACAACAGGCAAAAACCAGTTCTCCTACTCCTACCGAAGATCTTTTTATATCCACAACAGTGGATCATTCATAGTTTTGAAAATGTCAAGCCGAAAGCTGATGAAACCTCTAGTCAACCGAATAAAATTGTTTTCTCTGAAATAACTTGTATAATATTTTGATAAGGAAACACTAAAGTCATCAATCCCGGACTGTGGAGCAATGGGAAAACAGTCATTCGGTTGGAGCAGTCGCGTTTCACCCTAATTCCGACTTCTGGCCGAATTTACGTAGGGAGAAATGCACCAGGAACATACGTCTCGAATTCTTTGCTAGTAAAAGTGAAACATGGCGGGAGTGCAGTCATGGGATGGACAGTCATATCATGGTATTCTGCCGACCCTTCATTTTCCTGCTAGGTCCCCTCTCTGGCAACTACTACGTGACCACTTTCAGTGGCCAGCTCCATCCCATGCTGCAAAGTTTGCTCCTGCTTGTGATGTTGTTTGTAAATATTTATGACAAAGCCCTTGTTCACACCGCTCACATCGTACAGGATTGGTTTTCTGAACCCTAAAATGACGTTCCACATCTGCCGTGTTCTCCACAATAACTTGACTTCAATATCTCTGTGGTGAGTATTGGTGACAAATGTTCGGGCGCGCTTCCTATCTCCTTCATTGTTACTGAAACTTGTCAATGTTTTGCAGGAAAATTGTATTCCAAGAAAAATTGCAAGCAGTTCCGAATGCCAAAGGTGGTCCTACGCCATATTAGACAAGGTTATATATTTTTTGTGTTTTTTCCATATCTTTTTCATCTCCTGTACTTTATAAGACGACTCGACTGTTATTGTTAGAAACGTGAAATTTCGTTTCACGTTTCTACCATTAACAGTCGAGTCGAATTAATGGGATTTGTTACGTAAATAAGTGCTGTAAATTTATAAATCATTCAAACATACGTATTTTAAATAATTGTTTTTGTTTTATATTTATTTTGTTTCACAATTTATTTTGTTTCACAAATAAACGAGAGATTTTAGAGTAGAGTTTATTTCTGTTTTGCTTGCGAAACTAGCTCATTTGCTGTGTCAAACTTCCTGTTTTCACGAAGCGTCTCAACAATACTGGGGCTTTTGATGGAGCACTGTTTAAACAAAACTCAATGCTAAATAAACTGCACTTTGTATAACGGGTTAATTTGGGAGGTTTGCTAGTAGTAATCACAATTCTTGTTTTAATGTGTATTGTACACTTGTGTCAAATGTTTAGCACAATTCGTAAAAAGGTAAAATGTAGAAAGTAAAATGTGAAAAATACTTGCACGTGGAAACAACGACGAAATCGGGGGTTAGTGCCTTGTCCAGTTCAGTGAGGTTTCTTGCAATTACTGTTGAGTAACTTTGTCAGTGGCCAAAAAGAACGATTTATAGCACAAAGTCGCCAAGAGGATATGTTTGGTAAAGGAAGAATTACTGGATTGTTGAAATTCGAACCGTCCTAACCCAAAGTTTGTCGAAATGATAATGTTCACAATGGTGATGTCAAGAGTGGGATGAAGTTTCAAAGTACTGGAGATATGTGCCGAATGAAAGTACGAGGTCACCCAAGAGTAACAACTTTTCTAGTAAACCAACATTTGACAATACAGCTTGACGTCAGAGAAACCTCTCTGCCAGATAATTGTGTTTAGCAATGACATCCGCCATAGGGGTAACATTTGTGAAACAAACTGCTTACAGGAGACTCACACACGTTGGTCTCTACGCCCGACGCCAGATAGTTTGCATTCCCGTCAAACGCGCGTTTACATCAGCAGTGGAGTCAGGAACAGTGGGCTAGTGTAATGTTCAGTGATGTTGTTAGATACAACCCGCGAAGTGATTCCCGTTGTATGACACTATGGGGAGAACGTATAACTAGATTTTACTTCACAAAACATCGGAAAGCACCGCATGTCTTTTCTTCACCAGATATCCTGGTGTGGGCAAGTGTTATGCACAAGGGGTCGTACAGACCTTCGTATTTTTGACAGATGGTCTGTTACTGTGTCAGTGGTCCAGAAACGAAGTCCTCGGGCCTCCTGTCTGGTTCGAGATGCAGTCTCTCCTAAATTTCTATTCACGGAAGATAACACACGTATCTTCTTGCTTCCTTGATCGATGACTTCATTTAAAGTGAGATATCCAACCCAAGCAGCGACCGGTCAAGTTTTCTGATATTAGTCCCATAGTGCATATGCGAATTTTTATGCTCGGGAGACGACTGACTCATCAAAACCCACCAAGTGCCGTATCAGTATTGAAAACTGCTGTACGTGCAAGATGGAACTCTTTTTCTAACACATAACTAATTACTTCCCTCTGTAATGATTAACCATTCCCTTTCCTAATTTAACATAATTACTAACAAGCGAAGCGCAGTGAAACAAAATTAACATTGAATCTTCACCCACTAGATAAAAAGCGAAATAAGGGTAAGAAAACGTCACGAGTGTCGTATCGAAAGTATCATAAGAACGAGCGACTCTCAAAATGCGAGCGACTGACCTTTAGACCCGTTTGGCAAGCTCCGAAGTACTGAGCGGAGGAAGGAAAAATTTACTACCAGGCATAGTCAGGTATATTGGCTCTAGTCCCATTCTTGCCTTCTGCCGAAGGGAAACAGTGAGATAAACTTAATGTAAAGTACACAGATTTAAAGTGTGCATAAATTTATTCGTAGAACTTCGATGTTTCACGATAGCAGCCTGTTTACTTGATTCATTCTAAGAAGTTGTGGATCAGTTAAATAAAGCTAAGTAAATTATAATTAGGCCACTTAAAATCCCGATATTTGACTTAAAGATATTTTTGTTAAGAAACTTAAAAGTTTCATGCTTAAAATGACATTTATGTAAGGTGAATTAAATACTTACAGTATTGCATTTATTTGACATATTGAGTTTTGAAAGTACATTTAGTACACCACTTTGATTGAATTTATATTTCAGTGTTTTGAATTATTGCATATATATATTTTGAATTTTGAGTTAAGTACAAGTTTAAAACACTAAATTTTATTTTCTTGTATCGCTCGTCAGTTAATAAATAAGTTGCTTTTGACTTACATTTGGTTTTCTTAATTTCAATTTAGCAAGTTTGCTAAAACTTTATTTCATTGAAATGTTTATTTTAGAATTCATATTTTTGTGTTGGGTTTAAATCCTCTTTGATTATTGGACTTAGAAATAACGTTGGCTTTATTTAGTATTATGTCTGCAAAACGCTCAATGAAATCGAACTCAATTCGAGCAGCAGACGCACTGTTTTCTGACACCGAAGGTGTTCAGACATCGAATTCAACTTTAGATATAATGCCCTAGTCTCGTGATCAAAGGGCTGAATTAGCCGAAACCTCCAGCAAGGGCTTTCCACCTCCTGTGGAATGTGCAGATTCATTCTGTAGCTTCCGTGGCTAGAAGGGGTAACCTCAACACTTTATGAAATTTTACCACCAGGGTTATTTTGTAGTAAAGTTGTAACACTGAATATGCCTATTTTTGTTTCAAATTTGTTAATTGAATACCAAAAGTCATTATATTTAGTCTTTCTTGCGATTTTAACCTTACTTAACCTTCTTGAACTCGCATAAGAAGTTTTCTTCCATTCTTCCCTCCATACATATTCATATGAAGCTTACTTTTACTTAACTTTTGGGCAGAAGTGTAATTATTTGCATATAATACTGGACTTTTGACAGAAGTAGTGATCTAGAAAAACGAGTATAATCATAAACAAATATGCTTTGCCTCTTGCAGCAATTGAGAAATAAGCGCTTTGTGAGTAAAAATAGTCAAAGCACATATCATCTATTGCCATCGTCATCGTGAAGAGCATAGTACGAATAACACTAGGGAAAAGATTCATACAACGTTACGAAACTAAAAGCGTATGTTTCAGAACTTCAGAAAAGCAGTCGTAACACTGACTTGAATTAATATCGATACGGCAGTGGTATAAGGGGGTAGTATCCGAGTTAACGGTGGATGATACTGTCTGGGGAATTCCACCAACTGCTTCCTTGGATTTAACTGATTCTATAGCTATACAGAAGTTTCAAACTCGCAACATCCACCTGGAATTCTCACGGGAATACCGGAAGCGCGGACGTGTCGTTGTCAAGTGTCGGAAATTCAAAACTCATAACCCTTCATATTGGAAATTCCCCCGTGGAAATGGCGACGGAAGTTCATTCGCGTCTGCCGCTTCCAAACTGAAGCCCTTAGCAGAATTGGATAAATTCGCTTTTGATGCTATTGCTCGAGGTACAACGATGTTTTCAAGATCAGACACTGAATTTTTCGTAGGTTGGCAAACACTCTATTTATGTCCCCCCTTTAGTTATGTAACTTCAAAGAAAAACGTACACTAATAAAATAATGCGGATATCTGTCAGGAATCAACGTTCACATAGATTGCATGCTTTGAAAAGCACAGCGCTTTCACAAGTATGCCACTGAACCAACAGCAATGTTGTCTTTTTGATTGAAGCAGAGAAGGACATTCAAGGTGGACTTCAAACGGAATTGTGTTCGATGTGAGAAAGTTCTGAAATGTTGTGAGAAGTAAGACTGCTTCTTTAATTTTTTTTTTCCTCTGGAAACATCCACCCACACATTTGCGGGAGGAAAAAAATAATCGTAAGGCAAATTTCGCATTCATTTCTTAGCACTTTTTTCGATTATTACTAATCGATCATAAACGTCTCAAACATCCCAAAAGAAGATTAAATTGTTGGTGAATAGCTGAATAGCTTGCGAAAAGAGAGAGAGGTTCTTTTTTCTGTAATGTTTCTTGTGTCTCGTATGTCTCGTATTCTACGACTCTGAGGATGGAACACACCAAAATGTAGTCTTTTTTCCCTTTCTATTATGCCCTTTTTCCTCCTACGTGCTTTGCAGCAATGTATCTTCCTTTTGGGGTTTCACTTCTTTGCCATTCACTTCCTTCCTCACTTCCGTCTTTTAATTACTCAGGACAAAAAGGTGAAATCCCTTTGCTCCCTTTGACTGAAAAAGTAATGACGTTAAAGAGCAGAAAAAAAGGGAGAAAAAAGGGATGAATTTCTAATTTCTTTCGAAAGTTTTCCGTCGCAAAAAGTTTTTGTTCCCTTTCGTTATTTTTGTTTTCATTCTACGTTTCCTTTCTTTGTTCATTTCTTTCCATTTCTTTTGTTTTTTCCATTTATCCTCCATACTTTTGTGGGCGGTAAGCTCTATGCATTACGATATTTCAAAAGTTTCAAGATTTGTGGAATCGTAAAAACGTTCTACCCTTTACTCTTTTAGGGAAGATTTGTTCAGTTCTCCCCCCCAGAAGACTTCGATAATAAGCTACCCAGATAAACGTCGACGTAACATTAATGGAAAAGCGGCCTCTCAGGAGCTGACGGACCCGTGATTCGAATCCCTGCGTCGGTGAAAGGGCATCTTCTTAACCATGGCGCCCGAACTTACGGACTCACACTAGTGTCCGAGGACCCAACCGTTAGGTCCACAACTCGAGGTCAGGAGGTGCCCTGACCTCTCTCTAATACCCACCTACAAAAGACTTCGATTATAAGCTGCCCCATTACCGGTCGGCGTAACTTAAATGGAAAAGCGGTCTCTCTGGAGATGACAGATCCGTAGCTTTGAATCCCGGCAACGACAAAAGGGCACATTTCCTTGCATATTGCGTAAATTTAAATATTGTATTTCGTAAAGTAAAACCTGTAGGGAATGTATTATTCGGGGTGCCTCAATACTTACAAACTTCGAGAGGAGGTAGAGACCCAGCACCCGAAAAATCTATTTAAGTTATGGAGGAGACACAAGAAGAAATAACATAGTCCAGTAAATAGTAAAACAACTTTATTAAGCGTAACGTAAAAGTTCTGCAGATGATGGACCCATAGAAATATGGTTTCCCAGCAGGTTCTGAAAGTTCTGACCAATACCCCGGACTGAGCTATAGTTATACACAAATGCTAGTTTCAAATGCGCAAACGTTTGATGATGTTGTGAGCGTCGGTTTGACTACATCGAATATATTCCAACAGAGGGTAGTCCATTATCATCAGCTAACCCACATACGAGGTCGATGTCCGCCATCTGAGTGTTCTGAAAACGTTGCATGTTCGTACATCGTCGAATGAGCAAGCACCAGGTGCCGACATGGAGAACTGTACTACGCCACCTATCTGTTTCAGGTCCTGTTTTCCTGCGTGAATATGGTTAATATCGATGATCTCTTTCTCCACACAAAAGTTGCATGTGGAATTTTGTGACACCCCTGCAGAATGGTACACCGTAGACTAAGGTCCTGTTTATACTTTTGTACAGGTCTCCCGTGCAACTGCTAAGAAAATCAGGGGCGGATACCAGTATAAGATTTTGCTTTAGGAAGGGGACAAAAAGACAATTAAAAACTCAGAGTCCATCACATGTAGCTATGAGTTTATAAGTCGAGTACGTGTATAATCATTTACCACCTGAGGACAAATGGATAGTTAAAGTTCATTTTTTAGTGAATAATATATATTCCACAAATGCGGCTTCAATCGTATGAAGCTGGAAAACAATTTTTTGATGATGGAATGGAAAGGAGAACAAATAATATTTTTTAAAGGTGAATATCTTGGAAGTAAATCATATTACATGCTACAATGGTACGAGTAATAAACTTTTTTCTATTTTTCGTTAGGATAACCTTTCCACGAGTGCACTTTTCCGTCTCTCTCTTTATTAAATACGATTTTTGCAGTACATTTCATGTAAAAAATGTCCTTTTCTGTCTCATAAAATGCAACAACTGGATCCAGTAATCAAATCACAAAAGATCCGTTTCAAGGGTTTGCCAAATTTCCCTAGCTAGCTTAACATAAGAAGTGGCAGTTCCTGTACTCAAAGTTTATTTTTATACACTAGGTGCATTCAAAAACGTAGAATCTCCTATCAATTGAGCATTGAAGCCCTACAAGTTCGTTTGGAATTCAGTTTTCAATTTCACACAAAAAAACAACCTGTAGTCCAAAAAACATCCAATAGAAAATGAAACAAAAACTTAATTAACGAATATTCACTGAATATAAACTTGATTAAAACGTAACTAAAATAACAAAATTTGCTATAAAAATACAAGAAAGTATAAAACAGACTGGGTGTTTTTCATTTAAGATCTATTAAACGTTTGAGACAATTTGTCCCAATACAAACTCAACTAAAATGTCAAGCAATCAAACATCTGACAACAGAAATCTGCTAGATGTTGCACGTAAATCTAAGAACGGCCACACGACATGTCATACATACAGCAAACACACATTTCGCAATTTTAATAACAAATTAAATAAAATCACGACCGTCCGGCTACAATGTAACATTTTGTCAAACGCATTCTTGTATAAAATCCTTAAGAGTAATGTTT
>JJRW01S0024383.1:8929-24426 GCA_001188405.1 Loxosceles reclusa
TTGAGAAACAACTTTGTGACTGGTTAGAAAGAATATATCATCATCATATAAAAATAATTCTGAGTTGTAGGATATTCTAGAGAAGATACTTCTGATGTAAATGGTAAATAAAAATGGTGAAAGTACTGGTGTCATGAGGGACTCCTGTACTGGATGTAAACTTGACAGAAATGTATCCTCTCCATTTTACATTAAATTATCTATTAGTGTAGAATGCCTTGATCCAATTTTAACAGGTGTTTGTGGTTTATGTATGCAGTTTTGAAAGACCTAATCCATAATGAACAGAATCATTAGCATGTTTGGTGTCTAGGCAGCAGAAATACATGAATTTTGATTGAGAAGGTGACCTTTTTTTTTTTAATAGACATGCATATGTTAGAGAGGCAATCTATGGAACTTGGTTCTGTGAGAAATCCAAGCTGCACAGTTGCCAATCTTTGGAGAAAGCTTTCAGTAATGCATGTGTGGCAGGCATTTCATACGTGATACACCCATTTTATTTACACTTTTTTTTCTTTTAGAAATATAATAGAAACGAAAAATTTATTTTTAACTGAAATAATGCAAATTTAAAATATGCTTACATTACCAAGCTTCACTACCAGACAGCAGTGCACAATTTTACAATCTAGACGGTCCAAATGAACAAGGAACTTCCAATTTCACTTCATCACGCTGATATATGAAGGAGTTATTTTAATGTGTGCTGTGAATTTATAGGAATGAGCAGCAGGTTTATTTACTACCATAGATAGTAATGACTATCATGACTGAGAACACAAGAAGAAGTTGTAAAGAAAAAATTTCGTCCTTTGAAATACCATGAATGAGAATACAAGAGCAAAGAGAAGAGAAATACACACTACTACCATATTATAAAACAATAGCTGTCAAATTTATTTTTCTTATCTCATTTTTCATAACCTAATTCCTTTATTTCAATAATAATCAGAGATGGAAAAGGATTGCAAAAGTAATTTTCAACAAAATGCAATTATCATGCTACGCTGGGAAGCTTCCCTATATGGGCAGCTTTCCAGCTTAGCATAACAACAGTATTTATTGTGAAATCACTTTTTCAATCCATTATCCATCGTTGAAAATTATTGGAATAAAGGATTGTATTATTATGGAATGAGAAAAGGAAGTAGTTGTAGCAAAATGTTGCTTTATTTGATAGAAATAATGAGTATTTAAGATATTTATTTATGGGTTTTCTGCCAATTTTCTGTTTTTGATTGACGATTTTTCCTAATTTTTGTGGCATTGTCCATAATACCATATAATAATGGGAAATCAGTACTAGTTGGAAGCTCTGCAAACTGATTTGACTCGAACTGAAAATTTAATGCATCCTCCATTACAATCTAGTAGTATCAGACCTTGTAATTTGCACAGTGAAGGCATTAAAGACATTGGTCTGTAAGGCTGCATCTACAAGATATATCTTTTCATGGCTTTAATAGCAGCAAGACCAGCAGATTTCCACTCTGGAGCTAAGACAGCAGTCTTTCATGTTCTGTTGAATGTGTTTAATAGTCACTTCTATTGTTGAACTGTAAGTAAAAGGAAAAATTTTTGATGGAATACCATCTTCACCAGGAGCAGTATATTTAGTGCTCATAATACCTTTTCTAAAAGTGTAAAATCAGAATTGAGCATATCATTTACTATTAGTTCTTCACCATCACTCAGAGGAATCCATTTCTGATTACCACACTACTGGCTGCCAAATGCTTCTACTTGTTTTCCAATATCAAATGAAAAAAAATAAACATTTATTTTCAAAATGTGAACTTCAGTGGATTTTTTACTTGTGATCCTCTTAAATGCATTATATATGGCTTGTAATTGTTGACCTTGTAGATTTGTTAGAAATTTACTGCAGGTTTCAGTTGGTTAATATTATTATTCTACGAGATTCAGAACAAGCTTTTTTATACCTTATTCATGTTTCCAATAAAATTCTCTGCACTTGAAAAAATGCTTATAATTTTTCAGCAATGGCTTTCGACCAATGAATTACAGATATTTCCACATGAGAGGTATGAGCACTTTGTTCATAAGCGAGATTAGTTCAGAACTTAATGTTTAGTAAAAGGTAAAGCAGTAATCATTAGTGTATTGCAAAGAAAGTTAATGACTAATTTGCTTCCAGTTTATGTACTGCTGATAAACTTGCCACTTGTTTCTGATTATTGGTTGAGGAATAGGAAGGATGGGGAAACGGTCACTATCAAGTGGATCTGAACAGTGCTAGTACATAAGACGATAAGTTTGTTTAAATAAATGATAAATTAAGGTTGCATCTCTTTCCATTATGATGGCATACATGCCAACTTCCATACATGAAAAATATGTAGTGTCATTCTACACTATTTTCATTTAGTGATACATCACACAATTTTCATGGTAACAGTACATGCAATTTTGTTTTTTTTGTTTAAGAGAAAGAAAAATATAGAGAAGAATAACAGAATATTTATGAAATCAACACACTAGTGATAGAAAATATCTGAAATCTCCCTATAATGCGAATGTTTACAAATGGTGTAAAAGATTTTGCCTCTTGAAGAAAATAACTGTCAGAGACTGACGGGCTGAGGGGGCTGGTGTCCAATTCAGGATGTCCAGCCGGTCTGGTGTACCTGCTTGTCCGGCAGCCTGTGGTGGCATCTGCCTGCTGACCTCTAGTTAAGTCTAGAGGGAGCATCAGTTAACTCTGGTGCTCGTGGTGACTGGAAATACAGCAGAGCCCTTTCGGAGCTGGGTCGCGTGGTCGTTACCTGATTCAATGAATGGTTTACGAGATCAGTGGTGCTAAAGAGTGAGAGGCACGAGAGTCCCTCTTGGCATAAAGGTTGTGATTGAGGTTTGCGCCCACCTCTCAAGCCTCAATGTCGGGAGAAGTGTTGTGGCATAAGACGAAGTAGATGGGGTGAGTGTAGGACTTCACAATCTTCTTTGCCCAAGTCAGTCATGGAGATGGGCTACCATGATGGTAAAGTCGCATATAATAGGCGCACCCATTCAACGGGACTAAGCCAGCAGATCTGGCACTCTTGTCAGAGGCTAGGCAAGTGCCTAACTTGACACCTAAGGGGGCTCTCTCTTGAGCCTGAAGCGGTGCTATTGAGAGGCACCGGCTAGCACACTAGCACTCTGTCAGTGGCTAGTACAAAAGCCCGGTAGCATGGAACGGGGTGTTCCTATAGTCTGAAATCAGAGTTTTTCAGAGGAAGGACTGGAAAAGTCAAGCGAGACTGACTGGACTGATTAGCTCAAACGTTGGGCCCTTCTATAGAGTCTGACACTGAGCATAAAGTCAAACATTATTATTCTGATGTGGGTTGTGAAGGGGGGCTGTAGATAGCACTTTAGGGGCTTATAGGGCTTTCTGTAGATAGCACACTGAGAATTAGACATAGTTGTATATCTATTTTATATAGTGTATGATTATGTGCGTCTGAACTCAGCTTATGGGAGCTGTAGCAGACCCATCCAATGCAGGCAAAGTTGGGGGTTCTAAAGGAAATGGAGCAAACTAGCAACCCAGACGTTGCTGGAGACCTAGACTGGGAAAATCAAAAGACGGTTACTAACAAGAGGAAGGCAGAAGAGCCGACCAGTTTAACTGGGAAGTGAGAAAGAAGTAAGGTTCCATGAGAAGTGGGGCTGAGACACATTTCGTGTCTCGCTTCCCTGATCTGGAAGATCTTGCCAGCCTTTGCCCTTCCACTGGGAAGGATGTAGGTAAGTTTCGAATGTGCTGTGATCTGCAGGTCTCTCACTGCTCATCGCCTCGGGGCAGTGGGGGGCACGTTTGGTCAGGCCAGACTTGCCTGGAGTTGACAGGAATTGAGACGAGTCCGAACTCACCACTCAAAGCTCGTCGGGGGTAGGCTAGTTGGGAAATACTCCTTGACTGCCTAACACTGGTGAAGAGCGGAACTTGGAACGAAATGTGGCCCAGACAGGAACAAGAACTGGAGTTGATCTTGGTGATAATACAGGAACAGACTGTGCAGACTGGAGTTCGGAGCACTGATACCATGTGGTGGGGCTCTAGGCTTCTTGCTGGTTCTGTAGAGTTGAATCTCACTGATCTGGGTAGGCTGCCAACTGGCTTGAGGTCGCCAATGTGGCCACGACTTGATTCTACTTTGGGGACGCTGTCAAAAGTATCAGTACTGCAAATATCTGGAGCCTTTGGCTCCAACTTTACCGACTATCAGATTTGCTCTTGTGTAGCATTTAACATTTTGTCCACACTTCACAATCAGTAAATCTTCTAATGTGTCATTAGACATAGTGATTTGAAAGCAGTTTTTTTCTTGATTTTACTAAATACTCTCTTCCATTCAGCTTTACTATAAAACACAGTTAGAATTTTAGCATAACCTGAGAAAGTGTTGAATTTCAGTTTGCCAATCTAAATATTTTGTGTTCTTTGCAAATTGTAATTTGCAAAAAATGTACATGTGCAGGATTAACAAATTTCGTGAAACTTCCCTGTACATTTCGGTGTAATGGGGAACATAATGCTGGATACATTTTTCACCCAATGTTCAGAAAAAAGCAGCACGGGTATTGGAAGATGGACTAAGCTTCCTTATTTCGTAAAACCGAGAACATGGCACCACTTGATTCTTATTTCGATTTAACAATGAGCGGCAATGCTCTGAGAATAATGATGGAGAAGGGAAGGAATTTTTAGGGATCAGCATAAAAATCTGAGAAAATTGGAAACTGGTTAAAAATCACAAACCTTCTGGCTAAAATATGTCCTGGACATGCACTGATTTGTCAAAGTTCAGATACTGTGTTTCTTTTCAAGTACCAAGTACTTACCAATATACTCCACACTTCCCCAATGTACCCTGACAACAATTAATGATGAAGAAAAGCCAATTCATCCCAATGGAGAAGCTGGTGCAGCAAGTCATCACTTATAAAAAGATTCAAAACGTTTTTCCACAAAAAACAGTTTTATTAAGTTGACCAGGTTATGTCAAGTCTGGGCCTGACTTTTTCAAAACTATGAATGATCCACAGTATTTAACTGGAGCAAAGAAATTAATCAATGAAGGCCCATATGAAAAGCTAAAAAAAGACACGAGTGATAGTCAACTTAGGAGAGTAAAATCTATCATACAGAACAGCCGCATTTTTTGGACCCCAAAACCAAAAGACAACTATCTCCATCACACATGGTCCCTGGAAGGTTCTATGCTCTTCCCAAAATTCACAGAGCACCCCCTTTTGGTTCCATAATCTCCAACATGGGGGCATGTACCCAAAATTTGGCAAAGTTTTAAGTCACCAGGTTTTCCACACTTCTCTTAGATAATGCCCACTCTAACAAAAATTCAGACCAATTGGTTGACGAACTCAACAAATTCACAACCTAAAACAGGTACTGACACAAAAACACTACCTTTACGGCCAGAAAAATCAGCTGTGGCTGAACATGCAATTACAAACGATTATTGTGTCAAGTTCGACGAATGCAAAGTGTTGAGACGTACCAACCAACTACACAAAAGGTTGTACCAGGAGGCCATTGAAATTCATAAACATCCAAAGAATTTCAACAGAGAAGATGGAGTTAACTACCCAAAATTTGGAAGGCTCTTTTCCCAACAAAGGAGTAAACAACTCAAGTAAACTACACATTTCTGGGAATTTTGGGGAATACCCAATTTACAGTATATATAGAACAGTGACAAAGACATTGGTATCATTTGACGAGGAGCTGTAGACAAGAGAACATGTCTGCCCTGAGGAGGATGTGTGCAACCACATCGAAACATCGGCTCGCAGTTGAGGACAGGATGCGGTAATCCAGCCTAGAAGCTTTCGTTTCTAACGAAATTCACTACCATTCTTGTGTCCCTGAATGTACAATCATTATTTACAAATGTTCTAGATTCAGGGGCCCTCCAATGCTTAAGAAAGAGACCATCTTTCTGAATTTCACTATGCCCTTCTTGAAATTGACAATCTCATTTCCATAAGTCATGCATGGTTCAGGGAGACACAGTTTTTATTTAACAGTTGTCATTGCAAACAAACATGAAGCTAATACAAAAAATTTCCCAAAGACTTGCTACAGGAAATTCTTTATCCCCCGTACAGTGCAATTTATGCATGCAGTACCTCGAGTCCCGAAATGAAGGAAAAGTTAAGATTTAAGTTTTGGGCTCATTATGTTGATGACATTTTCATTCTTTGGGAAGGTGTGCCAGAAGATATTCTTGTCCTTGTCCAGAAAATAAATGAAATGAATTCCCTTATCAAGTTTACCTCTGAATTTGAAAACAATGGAACACTATCCTTTCTAGATGAATTTGAAAAAAAAAAGGACAATACTTTTTCCCTTTAGTACATTACAAACCATTCGCCATGTGACTCCCTTCACATGCCAAATCTTGCCATCCTCTTGAACAAAAAAATCACAACTTTTTATACATTTGTCCACAGGTCTATAAAAGTGTGTTCCAACAGTTCTTCCCTCAATGAAGAATTAGCATTTTTCAGATTTGTTGCCCATAAATGATGCAAGGTTATAACCCTTGCATCATTGATTCTGCCTTGAAAAAAATTCGAAAGCCAAAAGTGGAAATTTCTCTTATACCTCATCCAAAACCCTTTTACACCAACATAATCACTTTACCATATTTCCTTAGCATCAGTCATTCCATTGCCAAGATTCTAAAAAAGATTTGATTTCTACATGACATTCACCCCATTTAGAAAAATTTTTCTATTAACTACGAATCTTTTTATAAGTCATCCACTTTTCCTTTGCACTTGACAATGGTAGCAACACATTATTGAAACATGTTGCACGAACAACATAAATACAGAATAGTACTTTTAAAAAAAATGTGTGTGTTGCAATAATTATGTACAAAAAACAATCACTACTGCATTATTGCCTTAACCACATAGTTTCTGCTGTTTCAGATGTACACAGATGGAAAATGAAATCCGAACACCAAGAGGGAGTTGATGTCGAGGTGTGATATTCAGGCAACACATGTATCTAGGTATGATATTAATGCAACACATGTCTAGGTGATATATTTATTTGACTCACGTTTCAAAGTCACAGGTTAAAGTATGCATGCGAATAACCACTTCATATGTGAAATTTGGATACATTAATAACTGCTGTAGTTGTCACGATTTTCAATGCAAGCATGCAAATGTGCATGCATTGTATCATACAGGTGCCATGTGTCATTTTGTGGGATACCACATGTCTGTTGCACTTGGTCAGTCAAATCAGTAACAGTCCATGCTGGTAATGGATGATGATGAATTTCATGTCCAATGATGTCCCATATGTGTTCCATGGGAGAACGATCTGGTGATCTCGCAAACCAAGCCAAAGCAACATGTAAACACCCTGTAGAGAACGTTGGGTGACAGCAGTAGTATGGGGATGGTTGTTATCCTGCTGGAAAACGGCCCATGGAATAGTGATCAAGAATGGCAGCACAACTGGTTCAATCACCATTCTGATGTACAAATTTACTGTTAAGTAATTTAATCCAGTTTACTGGGATAACGACTGGAGTACTCCTGCTGTCATAGGAAATTGCTCCCCAGACCATAACTCCTGGCATAGGTCCAGTATGTCTACACTGCAAACGGCTAGGTTCCAAGCACTAACTTGGCCTCCTTCTTACCAACATACAACCATCACTGGCATCAAGACAAAAACAGCTCTCATCTGAGAACACAATAGACCTTCATTCTGACCTCCAATGAGCTCTAGCTTGACAAAACTGAAGCTGAAGATGGCAGTGATTTAGAGTGGGTGGCATGAACACTACAGGATGTCTGGCTCGGAGTGGTCCCTCTAGCAATTGATTTTGCACAGTTCGCTGTATCACTCTGGTGCCAACAGCAGCTCGAATTTCTACTGCAGATGCAGTTCGATGGTCTGTCCTTGCTGTAGTGGCCCGTGTGAAGTCGGACCCAAATCTTCTTGTAGCCGTACCTTCCCGTGACCACTGCTGCGAACAACCATGCACTGTAGATACATCCTGGCCAACTCTTGCTGCAATATTGCAAAACGAAAATCCATCTTCCCGTAGCCTTATTACACAGCCTTGTTCAAACTCAGTGAGCTGCAGATATTACCTTCTTTGTCTCCTTACTGGCATGCTTGACTCAAATGTAGCCTCACAATACAATGCCCAATCCGGAAGAGAAATACCGCTCATGATGTCTACATCAAGTATTTACAGCACACATGGTTTGCATGTTCATAGTCACACTACTAGCACCATACTTGTTTTGCAACTTCAAAATTTGAATAGACATCACCTTTCACATATACAAACATGCCTCCCAATTGTCGTTTATCTAGAACAATTCCTTCTTGGTGTGGGGATTTCATTTTCTGCCAATGTATTTCAATTAAGTGTTGGAAAAAAATTGTTTATTATAATTTGAAATGCAAATCTAAAGTGTCCTTTATGCTGTGTGTTCTAGTGGTCAATATTCAAAGAACTGTAGTCAATATGGAAAAAATTATCCTGGCCAAATTACTACCTAGCCACAATTATCCAGACATTCAGTGGTACGACTCAGAGAGTCCCAAGGCATATATTAATATGATGTTGGCCCCCCCTGCATTGATGACAGCCTTGCACATGTCTGGAGAGACTTTCCACCAGTTTTTGATAGGTGGCCATAGGAATGGACTTCCAGGCATCCATCACAGCAGAAGTGAGTGCAGGCAGCGAGGATGCTCAGTTTGGCTGGTGACATAATCTCTGTTCTACTTTGTCCCAAAAGTGTTCTATGGGATTCAGATTGAAGCTCTGAGAAAGCCAGTCCAGTTTTCGAACACCCATTTTATCAAACCATGGCTACACAAGTCTTGATGTGTGAATGGAACAGTTATCCTGCTGGAAGAGGAATGGGCCTCCCCCAAAATATTGCCAGAAGAATTGGGAGAGTACCACTGTCCAGAATGTTCACATACATCTCAGAGTTCATATTTCCAACCACAGGCACGAAGGGACCCAGGTCAAACCCTGAAAAACACCCCCATATCATGATGCTGCCACCACCAAACTTGACAGTTGGCACAATGCAGTCACTTAAGAAGGGCTCGCCAGGCATCCGCCACACCCAGATGCAGTCATTGGAGAGCCAGATTGTAAAGTGAGATTCATCACTCCAAAGAACATTTTTCCACATGTCCATAGTTCAATGACGGTGAGCTTTGCATCATTGCAATCGACAACTCACATTCTGGGGAACGATGTTCAGCATGTGAGTGGCTGCACGACCATGGAATCCCAGGTTTTCTAATTCTCGACGAACAGTCCTGCTGCTAGCATTAATGCCTAATGAACTTTGGAACTCCTGAGTGATTTCAACCAATGAGGACTTGCACTTTTGTGTCATAACCCTTTACAGAGTTCTATGGGTGCGTTCACTAATTTTTTTCGGCCTGGCACTTTTTTTTCTGCAGTTTCACGGCCGCGACGTTTCCACTTCACAATTACATCACTCAAAGCAGATTTTGGCTTCTGTAGAAGGTCCAAAATTCCATGAACTGATTTCCCACAAAGGTGGCATCCCACTATAATGCCACGATCAAAGTCACTACGCTCCTTTGACTTACTCATTGTCTCACAAATGCATACATATGTGAACTAACAAAACACTACCACCACTTTTACAGCTGTCGGTTATGTATCAAATTACATCACTGGCTGGATGCCGATTCAGATCAGGTCACCGCTAGGTGTCGCTATTTGCTTAGCTCTGATGATGTCGAGCTCCATAATAATGTTTTCTCATATTTAAAAGCAGTGATCCACAGATAAATTCATACAATCTGATGTATTAAGGTGAACCTGAAGCAGCTACAAGAATTTTGAGTCATTAAAAGTAACAGTGAAAACATAAAACCCAACCAAAAACTGATATTGTGAAATGGCCAAGGGAAGCGTCACGAGTGAAAAAAAGGCAGTTCAACCATCTACACCAAAGAAAGATGTAACTCCCACCCCCAAAGGATCTTCAAATGACACTTGAGCAATGCAGTCAGCTAAAGGGGTTGTCTCCATATTCATCATCATTCTGCATCAACTAGATCTTCACCGCAAACATCGTTAGCCAGTGAAACTATGTGTCTACAATCCTACTGGAAATCAGACTTCGATGCATTTCAATCCAAGGTATCTGCCATGGTGAGCAAACAAGTAGAACTTGAACTTTCAGGGCGAAGGATTTCAACTTCTTTCTCAGAGGATGCTCCTCTTCAAAAATCAACAGTACTTCAAGCTATACAACCGGAAATATCCAAGATAGAAGAGAAATGGAATTTAGAAATACTCCGCATCAACAGTCAGATAGAGATCTTAGAGGAGGAAATGGCCAAAATATCATTATCAGTAGATAACCTTGAAATGCACAATAGACGACCACGCCTCATATTATCGGAAATCACATTATCGTAGAAAAGCTAGCATCTGAGCCGCTGATATCTCCAAATCATAGGTAGAAGTATTTATGAAAAAAGAAATAAAACCTAAGAACCAAAAATACCATGGATAAAGAAACAGAAAAAACATATAAGAAACTAAAGTTGGGAGCACAGGGATTGATATGGTGGGAAAAAAGATAGTTGGCAAGTACAGTCGATATCAGTAGCACTACCCATACTCACAAAATGGTAAGAGGCATAAACCGTACAGTAAATGAAATCAGAAAGACAAAAAGAATAGGATACAAGAGAGTGCCTCGAGATGTGCACATGTATGCGAGATATGCACTTCCTATGTAAACATATGCAATAACCATGTTTCCACTAAAGTTTTGTTTTCTTTGCACTGGATATGACATCATATTTTTCTTTCACATTTTGCTGAAAAACCAAGGGTCGTACAGATACAGTTCTTTGGCCAATTTTATGTATTCCAAGCGAGGAATCTGGCTGTGCAGAGTTAGGGCAGTCTTGCTGGGACACCCTGTGTCACTATTTACTCACTGTAGATATAAAGGTTTCTCTGGGTCGCAGTAGAAGTTGGGAATTTTCACAAGCTGCCCTTGAGAAGGAAGAAACTGGGAAAACATGGCAGGTATTTACAAATCACGGTGATTAATATACCATGAAGATTGCAAAGCCTCATACAACCACGTTTCTTCCGTTCATAACTGCTGTCATCCTTAAACCAGACGCAAGTTCTTGGACAGTTCTATCATCCTGAATCAAGTTACCCTATGTTCCTTAACCACGTGTTTACCTATGACTGTGTTCCACCACATGCTGCCAGCGATCTTCGGACCTACACTACCTCTCTTCGCTCAAGCATTTCTCCGGCTGATTGTACTTCTAGTGGATGGGAAGTTCCTTTTTGTTTCTGTTCTATGTTTTACCGACCAACATGATCTCGAACCTCATACATACCTTCTGATCTGTGTTGTTACACCACGTGCATCCTGTAGATACACACCCACCTGTTTTCCTCCATCGTGTACTGTAATACCAACACATCACAGTGTGTCAACATTGCGGCATCAACTATCAAGTTCTTCTCAACCATGTGTCTTTAAGTGCCCGTGCGAATACCTACGGATACCTCAGTTTTGTGTCTATTGTAAACTACTCCTTCACTCCTTGGTACCTATAAAAAGTTTGTGGATCAGTATATCACTGGAGCTAAATTCGTAGAACTATACGCTTTGTGTTCTTTCCTCGAAATTCACCCACCTTTGTTTGTGATTCCTTTGCCACATAGTTATCACAGAACTCATACACTTTCCTACTTCAGGCTCACAATTTCCTGGTAAGTTACATATCCTGTGCTTGTTTATTTCTTTCGTGACCATGAATGCTCTTCTCAACCATTTCTCCAAACTCAAGATTCAAAAGTGTAAAGTCTTAAACCACCTTTTCTTTCTTTCTTCATGTAAATCAGCCCGAGTGATCCCTAAATTCCTCCAGCTTTGACGTAACCCTTTTCCCACTTCACGAGTCAACAAAACCCTCTAAAGATGTAAATTTTTGCTACTTTGCTTGGTCATTCAGGACACGTGGAGTCGCCTGGCCTGCACTGAACGGGAGTTATACCCACTCCACCTACATCTCGTGAAAATTTATCAACATTTTGTGAAATTGATAGGATTGTTTTACAGAGGTGTCACATGTTCCACCTTAAACATAAGTCTGTCGACAATAAGAAACACTCCAAACTCATCTCCCAGAACAACCACACCCCTCCCCGTTCTTGATACTGATTCCAAGGTCATTAACCTTTCCAACATTGTCCTCTCCGATGCTCTAAAGAAAGTTCTCAGTCTTGGATAGGACTTCTCTACTTCCAGAAATCCCCACCCCACCAACATCACTGCTCCTATTGAAAGGGCTTTCAAATTCAGCCAAATTAATCTGGCTCAAAAGGAAACCATCAGGCACTTAGTGGCAGATACACTTCATCGAGCGGAACCTACCAAATCTAATTTGTCCTGCGAAGAGATCCAAACCATCCAGGAGCTCAAGAACCACCCAGACATCTTTATCACCAAAGCAGATAAAGGTGGAGAAGTCGTTGTCATGGACAAATTGAAGTACACCAACAAAGTCACCTAGCTAATCGACGAAGGCACTTATTCCGAAATTAAGAAAGATCCATCATTTGGTCATTTGAATCGCATCCGCAAAGCCATTAACGGTTCCACAATCCTTAACGAGAAATTTTAAAAGTCATTGATCCCCTCGGCAGCTCATTGCGCTAGATTGTACGCCCTCCCCAAAATACATTAAAGAGGGCTACCTCCCCCCTCCGACCTATTGTGTCTAACATCGGCACTGCTGCATACCGGTTATCCAAGTTTTTTGTAAAAAAGACTTTCCCCTTTGGTAACCATCAGTGGATTTACGGTCAAGAACTCGTATGAGTTTTTTTCTAAACTCAAGAGTATCTCCCCCCAATACCTTTATGGCTTCTTTTGACGTTAAGTCCTTATTCACGAACATACTGGTTTCAGGAGCTTTAGAATGTTTCAATTCCAGACTCATTGAACTGCATTTTTCACAACCTGAAGTTGAACACCATCTAACTAAACTTTGTCTTGAACAATATGCCTTTGCCTTCAACAAGAAGTTTTTTCAACAAACAGATGACTTAGGAATAGGCAACCCCTTGTCACTCCTCCTTGCCAAAATGTATATACAAATGTTTGAAAAGAGGTTGTTTCAGGTGATCCAGTTCAAACTTTGGATCTGTTATGTTGATGATACCTTTGTGTTACTCAACTGCCCCCCCCCCTCCGAGGACCTCCCCAAAATTCTGGACACCCTCAACTCAGTGGACCAACATATTCAATTTTCAGTTGTCTCGGAAGAGAACTCTTCCCTCCCATTTCTCGACATTTTGGTCCACATGAATGAAGATAACTTTTCCACTACTGTATACCGCAAATCCTTTTTTGTATCCCTTCCCCCCACGTGAGATCATGTCACCCTCCGCTACATAAAATGCCAGGTTTTTCACTTACTTTTTCATGCACTTAAACTGTGCTCTAAGACAGCTCTGGTGAAGGAATTACACCAACTTAAAGCTATCGCCACAGATAGAGGTTTTTCATCTGAGGTGATTGATGCAGCAGTGAAGAAATTCACCAGACCCAAACCGGATTCCACCCTTCTCCAAGTTCGTGATTCCCCTACTAAACCCCGACTTGTGATACCTTTTTTTCCCAACATTAGCAATAAGATCGCCAACATTTTTACTAAGTTTGATTTCTCTGTTATTTTTTCCCCTTCCAATATCATGCACTTTCCCAACATGAAAGACCCCATCCCACTAGAACAATCCTGGGGCATATACAGTATTCCCTGTGAATGTGGGTTGTCTTACATTGGGCAGACCCGACGCTGTTTGAAATTTCGGTTGCAAGAACATAAAAATTATGTCTTAAAACAGGAACTCACCAAGTCTTCCATTGCTTCACATTCTTGGTCGTCTGACCACAAATTCGAGTTTGCTGGGGCTACGATTATCAAAAAAATTCGTTATGTCTTGGACCTGGACCTCTTCAAGTCCTTTTCTATCCACGCTCAAGCTGGGTGCCTAGTTAATGAACTTTCTGCCCTCCCCCACTCACCCTTCCCTGGAAATAGTTTGCACTGCCTGCGCAATCCGGGATCCTAACATGCCTGTATCACTCCGTGCCCACTTTGCCGCAATTCTAACACTTGCTCAACCGGTGCACATTCGTGTTGCTCCGCGAACTCTGTATCACTCCGCATCCCCCTTGTGCTACATTTCCAACATTTGCCACCATTCAAAGAACAGCTTTCAACGTGGCCGTACGGTCTGAAGAGGACAGACATAGGTTCTGTCAAAATTAGTTTCTGTGTATTAATTTATTAGCGTGCGTTAAACGTGGGTCATATAAGTTATATGCGTATTCATGAAGATTGCATTTACGTGAAGATAAATATCTGCCATAGTAACCCATGATCCAAAATAAACAAATTTTACTTTGGATTATGAATCTTTTTATTTTGATCATGATGCTTTTTCTAATCCTGTGTCACACTTAGTATGGCCAAAAATTAACTAATCTCATATAACTGATAACCCAAAGTGTCATCTCATTACAATGGAAACAGTCTTGAAGCACAGGAGCAGTTCTTTCTAGTCAGACATATACAAATTAAAGACTTAGAATGACCACCCAAACTCATACACAGGGTTTGGTTTCTACTTTGAACTGAACAAATAGACTTTAGAAAGGACAAGGGATGAGGGAAGAGCTCAGAATCACCAAGAAAAATGTACAGACTTGTAACCATGGAATTTCCCAAGTGACTGTGAAGACTTGAAAAGTTTTACAAAATTCATGATTTAAAACAGTGTTTTTTTTTTTTTTTAAATCTCTTGATTTAAATCACTGGCATCACTACTTACCCTCAAAAATACCATCCATTAACATTAAACAATTTTTTTCCCTACAAACTCTCAGTCTTTGGGTACACAGAGATGACATGGTACCACTGCCAGAGGTACTTTTAGCAGTGATTCCAAGATGATCTGCTTCTTTAACAATCTGTGCACTTTTCACCATAAAACTTGAGACATGGACAAATAAATTAGCAATGAAATGTAATGTGGCAAACTACAAAATACTGCATTTTGGTGGTAAAAACTGCAAATTCAACCATGAGTTAAATAGCAAAACACTTGTAATAGAAAGTTCAATTAAAAACTTAAAATGCACTTATGAGGAAGAATTTTAAGTTAGCACTCAGTTCTAGCAACTGCAAGCTTTTTAAAAAATTTAAGCTTTTTAAAGCTTTTTTAAAGCTTTAAAAAGTTTAAGCTTTTTAAAAAATTAGCATATTTCCCTCACAAGTGTTCCTTATACAGACTACTAGACAACTTGAGTATGCTATTTAATTTTGGTCAAAATACCTAATGAAAGATATAGATTGCTGTGTGTTTAAAGAAGGG
>JJRW01S0024400.1:14500-26773 GCA_001188405.1 Loxosceles reclusa
GTCCATTTTTTTAAATCACAATCTGGGTCACCAATGAAGTCCGTCGTATTTCCGAACGTATTATTAACGGGTTATCAATACACGGAACTTCTTAGAACAATTTATTTAAATGAAATATAAACATGATATTAAACAATGGTAACGATGTCCTCCTTATCCTCTCGAATACAAAAACACAAGTAGTAGTTATTCTCCCATCTGCTGTTCTCTCTTGCCACAACTCTACAATAATAAACTGTTGAAGCAAGAAACCAATTCGTAGGTTGACACTCCAGGTTTGCATAAGATGAGGGAGAGTGAAGTCGAGTCCACGAAGGAATAACGCATCTTGCAGAGGACGACGAATGCTAGAGTAGCGTGAACATGAAATCAAACAATGATCAGCTGTTTCCGGGACATGATAGGATAAACATAAGGGAGAGGTACCGCTGTTGAGTTAATGAAGGCAGAAAGCGGAGCAGTATTTGTACGAAGCATGGCAAATAATATATCCAACGACCTATGAGGAGAAAAACTACTATCTCCCATTGGAAAGAGAGAGCGATGTAAATAAACAAAAGAGGCCGTTACAAACAAGCCAGTTTGTGATCAAGGCAGCAGAGAGGCCCGAGGAACCAAGGCGAAAAATATCTTCATAGCAAATGAAAGACCAGATAGAATTTCCCTGATGCGAGAGTGTTTTAGCTGTTTGGTCAACCCAATCTGATTCTGGAATACTGATATGCAAGGTACATAGAAGAAATGAAGAGAAGTAACCACTTGACACATCTACTTAAATACAAATTATAATAAACTAAACTAGCAACAGGCCATGGGCCCAACAAGGCTAGTTGGGGAGAAGAAAAATTAAATCAAATGCACCAGAGGGGGTCCGTAGTCAATGAACCGCTTGAAACTATCCACAGATCCCAAACTCTCAACCCCCCTTTAAAGATAATTCCAATAATTCACAACTCGATGGGCAAAGGATTCACCCCGTAATTTCAAGCAAGCACGGGTTTTTTACAGCTTCAGACCATGACCAGGAGTAACAGAACCTTCCCTAATTTCAAGCAGTTCATAGCTTGTTCTGTCAAATCCTCGAAAAAGCTTGAAGGCCTGTATGAGGTCACCACTTATTCGTCTCTTCTCCAGGGAAAACATACCAAGGGCATCCAATTTCTCAGTGCAACTTTTACTCGTCATATTCTCCAGCATCCTAGTTGCTCTTCTCTGCATACTCTCGAGCAATTGAATGTCCCTAGCCAGATACGGAGACCACATCTACAGCAAATTCCAAATGAGGACGAACCAAAGTTCTGTACAAGGGCAGAATCACATCCGCGGACCGACTACAAACAGCATTCCGAAGAAAACCTAGCATCCTGTTAGCCTTTTTAGCTACCTCAGCGCAATGCAGAGAGAATGAGAAATCGTGTGAAATAAGAACCCACAGATCCCGAAAAGAGTCAACAGCTGTCAAAGCATCCACTCCCAAATGATATATGTATCTCATATTCCTTCTATCAAAGTGCATTACATGACATTTATTTACACTAAAGGACATTCCCCAGAACCGGGACAGCCGAAACAACACATCAAGATCCTTCTGCAGGTCCATAGCATCACTATCAGTATTCACCACCCTCATCCATTTTGTGTCATCAGCAAAGGCACACATCCTACCACCTACACCCGTGTCTAGATCACTGATGTACAATAAAAACAACAATGGACCAAGGGCTGAACCCTGGGGGACCCCACTTTTTTTCTACAGCGGTCCAGTCAGAAAAACATCCATTAACAAGAAATCTCTGCTCGCGACCATATACCCAATTCTCTATCCAACGAAGTAACGATCCTCCAACTCTGATCCTGTGGAGTTTCTGAATTAATTTCCCGTGGGAAGCCTTATCAAAAGCCTTGTGCAAGTCCAAATACACTACATCAACGTTGTTACCTAAGTCGACTTCAGCCGAAACCCACTCATAGAATTCGAGGAGATTCGTCTGGCAAGATTTATCTTTCCGATAAACCATGTTGCCAACAACTAATTAAATTAGCCTTTTCCAAACACTCTGTAAGGCCCTCCTTAATAAATGTTTCAATTATTTTAGCCACAACAGTGGTTAGACTCACTGGTCTGTAATCGCTAGGGTCATCTCTAGACCCTTTCTTGAATATTGGGACAATATTTGCCCTCCTTCAATCCAAAGGAACGATGCCTGTCTGTAACGAGTCACAAAAGATTTCGTGTAATGTCTCTACAACCTCCTTGACGCATTCGTGCAGAATCTTTGGGTACACGTCGTCTAGACCTAGTGCTTTATTAATACACAGAGAGTGAAGATGTGTTATAACTGTTTTTATAGACATTAATGCAACTAATGCCCGATGCAATTTCAAAATTGCAAAAATCAAGCTTTCCACGGCTCCCAAATGCAGTGCCAAAAAATTTATCGAATTCACGTGTCAAATCCTTCTCATCCTGAATCAGAGAGCCATCTCCCTCTTAAGAGGCCCTCCCTCACTACCAGCTCTCCTGTTCCCAGAGACATATCTAAAAAAGATTTAAGATCTGACGATGTTTTGCGCTAGTTTCTGTTCGCAATCCCGTTTTGCTTGTTGAACAGCAATCTTGAAACACTTTCTAGCTTCCTCAAATTTCATTCTATCACTTTGCTGTCCACTCGATTTGTAAACTCTGAGCACATTCCGCTTAGCACGAAACAGAAGCCCCAACTGGCCATTGAACCAAACAGGATGTCTTTTGATTTGTTTCGCTTTAACCCTGAAAGGAACCTATTTAGTGACTGTCTAATTTGCACTTGAAATAGTCCCATTTCTCATAGACTCCATTGCCATGAAGTTCCCCCTCCCAAAACATATCGTAACTCATCTCTGAGGCCCTGAAAGTTACATCGAGTGAACACTGGAATTTTACGTTTGCCGCTTACATACTTTTCTCGAAGATTGTATTCAAAGAAGATCATATTGTGATCGCTATCGGCCAGTGGCTCTTCCACTGTCAAGTTCCAGATTGAGTCAAACCTATTTGACAAAACCAAATCCAAAATGTTAGAACCCCTAGTCGGTTCCTCCGCATGCTGAGAATACAAGAGTACCTGAACCAAGTCAAAAAATATGTGACTTTCACCAGTAGCCGTCCCATGCTTCCAATCCACTGTTGGATGATTAAAATCTTCCAAGAGAAGAAGGTCCGCCTTTTTTTTTTAGCAGCAAACAAAATTTGAGAATATAACTCAGGATTGTACTCACTGCTGCAATTCGGGGGCCTATAGCAATTTCTCACCAAGAGCTTCCCATCGCAAGAATTTCTTATTTCCACCCATATGGATTCCACAGTACGACTATTCAGTTCAAATCAGTCACAGGCAAATGATGATAATTTGTTTCGAACATAAATCGCTACTCTTCCTCCTAATCGGCCCTCACGATCAGCACGATACATCCTGTAACCCTCGAGAGCCAGAACATTATCGTCGCCCGAGCGCTCCCAGGTTTCGAAGACACATATTAAATCCACACCTCTCTGCAGTGCTTCTATACGCAAGAAATCAATTTTATTACACAAGCTGCGTGCATTTGTTGAAAGAACCCGCAAGCACCTCTTCCGGCAGACAATCCGCACCCCCATCAGACATCCCTCGGCACAAGACACACCAATTCTCCCAGAATCCCCGGAGGCGACCAATGCTCGAGAGGTCTGATGTCGAAGCTCTTAGCAAACCACTTTAACTCCCATAAACCCCCTCCAATTAACAAATTTCATGCGAAGCCTTACGCACAAACGTTCTAAGAACTCGTTCAACCAGCAAGCACGCATTTGTACATCCTTACGTCCTCTCTCAAATATATATGATAAATAATAGAATGAGGGTGGCATGTAACATGTTGTAAGGCAGTAAGAACGGAGAAACTATCAGAGATAATGAGATACTGTTGAGCATGAGTACAATATCGTTGTAGTGCGAGTAAAATTGATTCTCCTTCAGCGACAAAAATTCACGACGTGAAAGGAAGCTTTATAAGAAGCTATTTGTAGTTTGAGGAAGATAGATGGCATAGCAACAACTTTATGGAGACTTGGAACCATCAACATATATAATAATCATGTCAGAAGGAAACTGATGCAATATATTTCCACTCGACAGAAGAACCTTCAGTAATTTATTGTTTGGCCAGTTGATCAACTGCATCTGACTGTGAGATGCCAGTATGAGATGGGATCCACAAGAATGTCAATGGTTGAATTACTTAAAAGGATCTTTCTAGTTGACTGTAAATAAAGTGGATAATTGAGTGAGATGTCGAAGAAACGTTTCTAAGAGCAGATAACACGGAAAAACTGTCTGAAATAATTGCAAATTTTCGATAACTTTGACAATAAACTTTAATGGCTAGAGCAATGGCAACACGTTCTGCTACGAAAATTGAAGAGATTTTCGTTAGTTTGTACATTTTTATGACACGTAGTTGTAGTATAAATATAGCACAATCTCGTCCTTCTGAGGTTTTAGAGCCGTCAACATATATATGAATTGTATCAGGATCGATGTTAGAAAGAGAGATATTTGCCCAATGAAGAAGGACTTGAAGTGGACAATGTGCTTTTCTGATCAGAAGAGAATCCATTTGAAAGGTGATGTTATCACAAGACCAATCAGGAAGTAAGCTAATGTATCGAAGACAAGCGGTCGATGGAGGCAAAAATGTTTGTACATGTTCTGACCAAGTTTGAAATGTCGTTCATGGTTTACCAGTAGGCTTATTTGGTGACGTGAAGAAGTCATGCCAAAGTTGGATGACTCGAAATCCGTTGTTGCGACTGAGGAGTTTCATATAATATTTCATTGTCAAGAAGGAATAACGATAGTCAAGGGGAGGAAATGATGTATCTGTATGAAGCAGTATGTTTAGACAAGCTCTTGGTTATCCTGTGAGAAGTCAGAGTGGTTAATGATGACTTGAAGTTTGCGTTTAGCGGAACATGACTACTGAAAAAAATGGCAACATCCATAAAAAAGACTGGAGATTAGATTATCTTTCAAGAGTTGGAAAAGGTTTGATTTGTTAGGTCCACATGGCAGAGTGAGAAATTGTTTTAAAATGTAAAAAAATCATGCCTGCCTTTCTGAGCAAATATTGGTAATGAATGTTCCAGCGAAGCGAGGAGTTAACCTGTGATCCTGGAATTTTTGCTGTAGTGGTCCACAGTTTTTGGGTAAGTTTTTGGGAAAGAAAGAACTGTTTTTGGGAAAGAAATGTCAAGACGCTATATAGTACTCCAAATAAATGAAGATCTTCCTTAAACCTTTGTATTGCTGTAACTTGATTTTTATGAGTTGTAATAAGAAAAATATCATCCGCGTATAGAATTAATTCTGAGTTGGTAGATGTAACAGAAAATAAATCACGCATATAAACATTAAAAAGAAAGGGCGAGAGAACTGCGCCCTGAGGAACTTCAGTTCCACACGTGAAGTTTTCAGTGATATAAGAATGTCACTTTATCTTAATTGTACAATTATGAAGAAAATTCTTTATCCAATGAAAACAATTCCCATTTGGGATAACACAAGGCAGGTTTTGAAGAAGGCATGCTCTGTTCACTGAATCATAGGCACTGGTTAGGTCGACGCAGCTCAGGTAGACAAAACAATTTTTTGCTTTAGTGTGTTAGATATGATGAATAATACGAGAAAGACAATAGGTGGTGCTTCTGCCAGGAATAAATCCATATTGGTTTGGATGGAAGAAGAATGTTGAGGAAGTAATCCACAACAACCTCTGAAGAATCATTCTTCCATGTATCTTACACATAACAGATGTTAGAGATATTGGACGATACGATGGGATCTTTGAGGGATCTTTACCAGGTTTGAGGATAGGTATGAGAAGTGCTTGTCGCCACTCATTAGGAAGATCTTGACTTTGCCATATCTGATTATAGATTTTTAAAATTTTTCAAGATAGTCATTAGTGAATTTTTTAAGAAGTCGGGTCGCGCGCGCGGAAATGCCGTCCATTCTTGGAGTAGACACTTTAATGTGCTGGATCGCATATTTCAGTTCTTTAATCGTAAAATTATCATTAATCGTAGAGTTGGAAGAGGAAAAACTTCATCTTGGTAATAATGTGAAGTATAAGATGTTTGGAAATAATCGCCGAAAGTATTGGCTTGTTGTTGTGTGTCCGAAATAATGGCAGAGCCTAAATGTAAAATGTGATTAGTACTTGGAGGCGGATTAACAATTTGTTTCAAGTGAATATATAATTTCTGAAGATTGGAATAGGGAAGAGATGAGTTGAATTTCTGCCAAGCTGTTCGTTTTGCTTCTTTTACTATTTTTTGAGTGATACCACGCTGTTTTTTATATTCAATCCAATATTTCTGAGTTAAGTAGATTTGCGCACGTTTAAACGCTTGTTTTTTTTTTTTTTTTTGCCACAGCTTTACGACATTCTGTTGACCACCATGGGTATGTGTGATGTTTTCTTCCTTAGAATTTTATTGTTGGAATGGATGAGACAATGAATAGCAGATTAGAGGTCGGAATAGTTTGATAAATGATCTAACGTTGGAGATATTAATTGTTGATAAACAGAGCTCCAGTTAATTGAAATTATAGCTTTTTTGCTGCATCTGGAAGACATGAAATCTGCATAATGCATGGGTAATGATCACTACCGAGGGTGTTAGTGATATGTCGACCAATGAATTTTTCTCGCCAATTCTGGCGAGCTAAAAGATAGATCAATGACACAGTTTTTGGCATCTGTATGTACATGAGTGGGTGAACTGTTGTTTAGGAAGCAAATATTTTCAGTAAGGAACCAATCATAAAGAGCTTGGACAGCAGCAGTTGACTTATAAGAGTTGAACAGTTGGTGATGAGTATTGAAATCTCCGGCAATTATAAAGGGCGATTTCTCAGGGTAAATTGATTTTAAGTCATCCTCTTCCCAATGTCCAGTGGAATTGTTAATATTCTTTAGCCATAACTTGTAACCATTAATTACAATCAGTATCACTTGCGTCGAAAGATAATTATTAGCTGTATTTGAGTTCTGAGGAAAGAATAATTGAAGCGAATTATGAGTGCCAATTAGTAGACCACCACGTCTGGTATGCAAATTATCATGAAGAATACATATATAATTTGGAACATGAAATAATTCACTATTTTTAAGCCAAGTTTCTTGAAGGAGGAAAAATAAAATTTGTTGTTGATGTAGGAGGATCTCCAGTTCGGAAGATTTATTTTTAATATCAGCACAGTTCCAGTAAAGAATATTAAACATTAATTCTGATTATTTTCTTAAGTCCAATGAAATATTAAAAAAAATGTTTTGTAGAACTGAAGAAAGGAAAAATTATATAAAAAGTATCACATACCTGAAAATAACATTTAATAGAAGTGATTGTGTTAATTTTTTGTTTTTCGAACGTTTGGTCGTTTCATTTAGGCATTTTAATAAAGTGTTGTCATCATTACAGTTTTCCAAACATTCCATTGATTGAGACGAGTTTACCTCTGGAAGAAAAAAAGTTAGCTGATCTTCGAATTTTCCTTTTTGATTCTTTAGTTTTGAACAACACATCGATGATTAATGCCGTCTGCTGCTTCTGTTACATGATGAGTGATAAACAGGTTTGTTGCATTTTTTAAGCGAAGTTAGGAGTGAAGAAATCTGGGCGAATACTTGATTAAATGATTCTATTGAGGCTTATGGTGGGCTACTTGTAGAAGCTGTAGTTGGAACATGAACTAGAGGGTTGTTTTGCCATGTAACTCTTGCATACGATGTAGGTTTGTTCGATGCTTTATATTCACGTCTTGCTACTTCCAGTGGAATGTGTTTTGTAGCACAGAGACGAAGAATTCCACATTCTTCTTTTCGTCGGGGACAATCCTTAAATGTCGCGATGTGGGGACCCTTGCAATTAATGCAACGTGACTTATTGAACTTGACTTCTGCTGAACATGTGTTTACATCATGATTTTTTCCACAACCCTTACAACGAATAAATCCGCGGCAGAAGCGGTCGATCTGGCCAAAACGAAGGCACTTTTTGCATTGTTGAGGGATATCGAAAAATTCCCTGGGTCGGTGTCGAACATACCATAGCGTAACAAAATCCGGAATCGTTGTTGTCAAACTGACCGTTGACGAATCTCGTTAATCGCCGAATCTGGCAAACTGAGATTCCTTGTGATTTAAGTTCTTCGAATATGGCCTGTAGTGGAACATCGGTGTCTATACTTGTCAATAAGAATTTTGTTGTAAGTTCTCGAAAATCAAAAGAAGGCTGCACGGAAATGTTCAGCGAAGTAGAAAGTTGAAGAGACTCCAAGGCACTCTCAACTGATGTCGTTTTCAGCAGAATCCTCCCGTCTTTTAAAAAATTGCAACTTGCAACTTGCAACTTGAATGGGTGAAAGAAGTCCCGCAGTTAGTTTGACCGCTTACCTTCCATCTGAAAAATATACAGCTATGACAAAGAGGAAAGACATGTTGACAGTTCAATAGGAAAAACTTGACTCCCAAAATTTGGATCCTACCGTAGTAGGCCTAGTGAGTTGACAGATTGTGTCTGTCTTCTTGGATAAGGAAGCTCAGTAGAGAGACAAATCATGAGTAAGAAAGTTCCCATTGCATGAGAAGGGGGAAAGGGGGGGAGATGAAATGACAAGAATTAGGAAAGTAGGAAATATATCACTATTCTGCATTCGATCCTCGATCTCGGCCCTTTTTTTCTTGTTCTTTACAGTGTGAAGTCCATCTTTGACCATTTCTTCTTTTTTCTTTTATTTTTTCCTTCTTCCGAGGTTCTGCTACGACTACTTTGGTCAGTTTCCTCATCAGAGGTCTGTATCTGGCTCTGTTCTTCTTTTTCTTCTACTCTCTCGTGCCAATCCATTTGTTCTTGCCCTTCTATTTTATCTATTTTCTTCATTATCTCTGTCATTTCAGTTCTGGTTCGATCCAATGCTGCAATTACATCCCTCATTTCTTTCTTCTGTTGTCCCTTCGATGGTCGTGATGTCTGCTGCTGTCCATTTAGCTTTTCCATTATCATGCTCTCCGTGTTCGCAAGACTGTCCAGTTTTTTCTTTAAACGGTTTACTTCATCTTCTTTCGCTTGTTTGCTTTCTTCCTCCTTTGTTATTTTTGCAGTTTTCTCCCGCCGTTGCATTTTGCTAACCAATTCGACCTCTTCGTTTGTTTTCTCCTCCTTTACTCGTGGTTTCGCTGTTTGTTTTATATACTCGGCTATTATTACTTCTTCTACGTTTTTTTCCTGTTCTGCTGCACTTTCTTCCGTTTTCTTTTCCATGCTAGTTTCCACTTTTTCCCATTTTGTTTGCACTTCTAACGCCTCAGCAAAGGTTTTCTTCAAACAGTCCTTGACTGTGTGCTCACGTGATTCGAACCGCCAACACGTCTTTTTACAGTCCTTTTCAACATGGCCAGCCTCCTTGCAGTTGAAGCATATCTTCTCATCGCACTCTGCTGCTAAATGACCTGCTTTCTCACATTTGCGGCACACTTTCTTTAAGCCTCTGTAGTAGCACCTCGCTCTTATGTTTCCAATTCGGACAAAGTTCGGAATTTCTTTCTTCATTTCAATAATCATTAGCCTCCGTCCGGTTTGCACGTGCTCAAAACCTTCCACGTTGTAACTTTCACGTACCACGTGGCCAATCACTTTACCAAAGGTCTCAAAGTACTTTTCTATTATGATGTTCAGCATTTGAGGCGGCAGTCCATCAATGTACACTTTGATACGTCCTTTCTCAACTTTCTCAATGGTCCATCCCAATTCGGTTAGTTCCTGTTCTTTTTCACAGAATTCCTCAGCGTCCTTTTCATTTGCAAACGTCGTCTCAATGCTTCTCATTCCTGTGCTTCTACATGCTCGTAGTTTCTTCACAAAGTCCGGTAGCCTTTCCTTCAACGTCGCCATTAGGCCTAACGGCTCCTTTGTTCCATCATGAAAACACATCACACTCTCTTTCCTACTTAGCGCCATTTGTAAGTACTAGCTACGGTGTTTCAGTTCTGAAAAGAACTATAAAACTCTTGAAAAAACTCTTAAAAACTTCGATAGATCGGGAGTTCATCAAAAATCAAAAACACGTGCTTGCCTTGCCTGGACCTTTGGCACACTGATGACAAACTTGATGAATGAAATGTCTTTAGCATGTGTCAATTTTCGTTGAAATTCTCCATGGATGAGTTGAGGTTTCTTCTGAAGTTTATTTAGTTCTTTTTCTTTTAGGAAAATTGAGAAAGTCGAAAATCCCTGATTTGCAGCGATATAAGCCATTTGACCTTGAGATAATGTTGACGAAATTAGAACTGACGAATCTTGTTGAACCTCCATCGGTGCAAGATTATTTTTTTGAGATGACATGACGAAATAATACAATAAAGCTGAAGAAAAATTAGTTTTCCTCAAATGAGGAAGCTGAAAATGTTCCAAAGTGCGTAATTACTAAACTGAACACAAATAAAGCGAGCAGAATACGTCTGCGCGAAACCGCGTTTCGAACGAAACAAAAAACAAAAACAGAACAACAAAGAACAGCACGAGACGGCCACCTGCGGTTAACGTAACAGTCGGTGATCGCGGTTAACAATTAACGAAAAATAGTTCGTTTCTTACAAATCTAATCTATCTATCTAACTTTGCAGTACGTGAATTGGGAAGATTTGCCACGGTTGTGGCGCTGCTATCCCTAGATTTCTTACAAATCACAACACAAACCTAAACAACATGCACTTCCCCGTTCGCCTCGCATTCATACCGCGACTGGAGATTATGACGCAAAAATGTCTTTTCCCAGGAAACCTTCTCCTTAGAATAACTACTACCATGTAGAATCACAATGCATTTAACTACACCTCTGCCCGACAACTTTTAACAATGAGAAGAAATGTTTCCAGGTCTCATTGCTGTTGTACACGTTGAGAGATGCTAAATGCTCTCTGGCCCTTCCTAGGTTTGAAGCAGGGTTTTCCGGTTAGTACCTGAACGAATTACACCAAAGGGAAACGAATCAGATGGATCTCTGAACGTTTTCCACCGCAATCTGAGCCAGGTTTTTAATGCACTTTTCGGCCGTTCCGCATTTTGAGCGGACTCGAATTCCAAAATAATCTTAGCGCCTGTGAGCTCGGTATGCATTTAACTCACTACGCCGGCTGAAATTTGGCAACAAATAGAAGGCTAGTCCAGTGACTTCTATAAATTGACTGCTTGCTGCAGTATTAAGCCAACACCGTCTCTTTTTTTTAGCACAGGTCAGACAACTGAAATACGAAACTTCTCTGCCGTCACCAAACGAAGGCTGAACTCAAAGTTGACTACCGGCGACTGGAAGGCCATTGCACACATTGCTTTGTTAGTCAACGTGGACACGTGTCTCTCGACGTATGTCGTTAGTGATTTTATTTTTTTTTCTAATGAGGATTAAATTTTCTCTGTAAGTAGCATCTCACAGTAAGTCTTCTATTCTCAGAGGTAAGGCGGTAATTGTGTGATATTTTATTTTTATCGTATGACATGCGCACTCTTTACACTGTGTAGTTAAAATTAACTAAGCCTAGACTGAAATCTTGTTGGTAACTCGTTATTATTTTGTTTCTTTAAAAAATTGTGTGGTCATTTGTTTGCATTCATTCACGAGTATAACTATATGTGATCATCATCACCATCATCGTCATCATCAGCCTTTATCAATGCGCTGCAGGTTGAAGGCTTCTTCAAGATTTCTCCAACATTTCCGATTCGCATCACTCCTCTTCCAAAGTACTGTTGCAAATTTAGTAATCGCGTCCATCCATCTAGTATGTGTAGCATTTAGGTAATTTCTCATTTTCGGAAGCCAGTCAAGAACTTGTATCTTCCATCTATTATCGTGCCTTATAACGATGTGCCCAGCCCACTTCCATTTCAGCTTCTTTATGCATGTGATTATTTCCTAGATTCTGGTCTGTTCTCTCAGCCAAGTATCTTCCTGCCGATCTGTCCTTGTAATACTCAACATAATCTTTCCCTGCTTCTTTGTGTAGTCCGCAGTTTCTGAATTGCCCTTGCTGTTAATGTCCATGTTTCACGCCAATACGTCAGAATAGGAAGCATGCACTGGTTGAAGACTTTTCTTTTCAAACACAATGGCATGTTTCCTATAAATAATATGCTATTACTATGCTATTTCTTTCGAAAGTTCTCCATCCAAGCTTCACTCTGCGATTAATTTC
>JJRW01S0024472.1:6327-18897 GCA_001188405.1 Loxosceles reclusa
GAAACATTTTCACATTTTATTCAATTTGTTATGGATTATGGAAGACTCAACGGTCAGCACTAGGTATATGACATCGTCCCAACATGTTCTTCATCGAGCTTTCACTGTTTGGCACCAGAGGGTAGTGTGGTCTGTGACGTCGTATTACGTGACCTACGATGTCGTGAAAATCACTAGAGACAGTTTTAGATAGGTGTCTTGTATTCTTTAGGGTTGTCATTTAGAGTTTCGTATTCTTCAAGTGAAGTCATTTCGTCAACGCGTGTTGCTGAATTGTTTTAATAGTTGATAATATGTCGACATGTCTACTTAATTGCGAATTGAGTTCTGTTAAAATCATGAAAACTTCGAACGAGTCTGCTAGCAGTTCTACTAATGAGACAGTCTACCCGAAGAACACGAGCCCGATCACTGTAAGTCAAACCTTACTTTATTACTAATTGATGTCCTTAAGACATTTGTGTAACAAACTTTTAGAAAGATTTGAGTTGTCTGTTCTGCTTGTTGATATGAATTCATTGAAAATTATTTGGGACGTAGTTGTGTTTTATTTATCGAAATTTACCTAAGTACTTTAATTGCGCTCTATCGTAAAACATAGATCATGAGTGGACTAGCATACTTTGCCCGGGCAATGTGGGGACTGAAAGGCGGCGCACTTAGAATGATGTACAAGCGTGCTATAGAGTGGATGGTGGTGTATGCTGTCGGTGCACTGTGGGAGGCAGAGGGTAATGTCCGCGAAGTGAAAATCCTAGCCACCGTCTAAAGGGTCTGGCGATACGAATTTGCGGATCCTATAAAATGACTCAGAATGACGCTCTGTGCGTCCTGATAGGCATCCCCCCGTTGGACTTGGTGGCTTCGGAGGAAGCCGCCTTCTTTCGGGGCGCAAAAATGCAACGTATTTGTTCCATGTAGAGACCATGCAGGCACTCTTCGAATCAGATTTGAAGCCTTGGAGAGTACACCCTGCGGATTATAGTTACAAAAGACCTCCCTGTTCTTGGATTGCCGACAATCAGTCGGATGAAGGGTACGAGGTTTTCACTGACGGCTCCAAAGAGAGAAGCAAAGTGGGCGGTGCATTCTGTGTACATAAGGATGGGAATCTGGAGCATAGCCAGAAATTCAGAGTGAATGGCGAGGCAGCTGTCTTTCAAGCGGTGCAATGGTCCTGCAGAAAGCGGTGGGCATCCTAAACCCCGACATGCTATGGGAATTTTATCCCATAGCATGTCCATTCTCAGTGCTATCGAGACACTGAAGAACTTAACCCCTCTTATCTAAGGGCTAGTGAGGGCAGTGCGCTCGGAGCCCAGTAGACGTTCTGTCGAATTGCTCTGGGTGAGCGGTCACTGGGGTAACGAGGTGGCTGACCAGTTAGCGAAGGCTAGCTCCCGCCTAAGCTCTATAACTGGGAATGTCCCTTCAAGTAGCGCACAATACAAAAAACGGCTCCTCTCGAGAACGAATAGAGGAATGGCAAAGGCGTTGGGATACCTCGGCGACCGACTGATTTACTTATGAATTCGCCTCCAAAGTGAGAGCGACGCCAACGAAAGACCTGGGATACTACGTGACGCAGATGGTTGCTGGTCACGGGAGGTTTCCGGCCTATCTCCGTAGGACGAAACACCTTCCAACGCCGGCTTGTAGTTGTGGAAGCGCAAGTGGAGATGCTGGTCAGTATGCCCTAGACTGTCCACAGACAGCAGCAGTGACACTGGATCTTCGCTCCCGGGCGAACCCATCGATCGATATACAAACACTTGCTGCGAAGCATGAGCTAGCAGAACTGGCGAAATTTATAAACTCCAACCTCTCCCGTCTGGAAGCTACGCAACCGGCGGAAGAAGGAGTTCAGGGGGATTCGTACCACCATCCCCCGTGAGGACGGCACGGCACCTCATAACTTGGGTAGAAGAACAGTGGAAATGGACGATAGCGCAAACAGTGGCCAAATACGGAGGGCCCTGATCGACAGTAATCCCGTAAGGGTAGCCGTCAAAATCTCAATTGAGACGGCTACGGCGCATAAGGTGCGCCTACGGCTCGCGCCATACGAATGTCTATCTAAAACAGCTTAGTTGCTTTTGGTCCGGCCCTATTCTGGTAGACAGTACTCTTCCAGAGCCGGGTAGTGAGGTCGTTAGCCAATCCGATCAAGCGGGCGATTCACGTTCGGTATTCATCCTACGCGGATTCGGGAACTCTGTTGAACGGTAACGAGATCAATGGTGCTAAAAAGTAAGAGGCATAAGACGAGAGGAAGCCGGGTATCGCAGCGACGGTACAAGCCTAGTTGCTCAAATTAGTCACGAAGACGGGCGATCGTGACGGTGTTCTAAATGTTCAAACCGAGGCACGCCCATCCAATGTGCCTAAGCCGGCGACTCGGGCACTCGACCAGAGACCAGGTAAAGAACCAACGTGACGCTTAAGGGGGCTCTCTAGGATGTCTGGAGCGAAGTACTGTTGAGATGCGACTGCCGGCACACCGGTACTCTGTCGTATGGCTAGGCAAAGTGTTCGGTATCATAGAAGCGGGTGTCACTACAGACTGATACCTGAGTCCTTCAGGGAAAGGACTGGAAAAGTCAAGCGGTACAGAAAGGGTGTTTCCCCGTTGAGGGCTCCAATGATTAGAGCTTCTCAATGGTTCTCTCTCTTGAGGAAAGCGGCGGCGTGAGAAAAACATTCACGAGGGCAGAGGTGGAGTTATCTTTTTATTTGGTGTTCTCACTTTCATTAGGAGTGTATGATTTCAGTATAGTGCATATACTTGTCTTTCTTCTTAAGGGGAAAGCAATCCGAGACCTTGGTGATAGTACTTTGGGTCTTAATTTGGTTTGGCTTCTAGTACGTGGCAGGGATCACGGTCCCGGATGGAAGGCCCGAGTCCGTAAGACCAGCTGCGGCCAGTACTGAACGTGGCTGGGGACTCTAGCCTAGGAAGCAGAAAAGTGTTAATGACAAGAGGCCATTAGAGTGGCGAGGCAGAAGATCCGACCAGTTAAACTGGGAATGGGGAAAGAAGTACCACGATAAGAGGGGCTGAGATACGTTTCCTAGTTTCGCCTCCCTGAAATAAAAGGTCTGTTAACCTTTGCCCTTCCACTAGGAATGCTGTGGGTAGACTTCGAAGGTGTAGCGACCTGCGAGTCACTCTCTGCTCTGGCCCTCGGAGCAGACGGGGCCCGTTTGGCCAGGCTTGCCTGGACTTTTGGGATTGAGACGAGCCGGAATTCATCACTCGGACTTCTTCAGAGGGTAGAGTAGTATTGAGATTATCTTCGTTCTGCCTGACACTGTCCGGTGCTTTGGTAAGCTTGAGCTTGCCCGACTTGTATGCAGGACATGGTCCAGAGAACTGTAAGGAGGATTCGGTGATATCTTTTGGTACAAAGTAAACAGAAGACTGAGTCCGGAGCACGCGTACAATGCTATTGGGCTCTTTGCTCCTCGCCTGAATATGCTGAGAAAGAATCTCGTTGAATTTGGTAGGCTACGACAGGATTGAAGTTGCAAGCGACCAGTCTACTTGATTCCCCTCAGGAGCAACCGTGAGATGTACTTCTTGGATGGGTAAGGCAAATAACTCGAGTTTTCGACTCCAACGTAACAATGTGTAATTTAGGACGACACTTAACAATTAGTTAATTCTAGTTGGAACAGCAAGTTAAGTCTGGTTGGAACTTGTAAAGTCTGATGACATGACTGACAACTAGTTAAGACTTTTTGGAACAGGTAGTTAAGTCTAGTTGGAACTAGTTAAACTTGGAAAGGCAACCAGGTTCTTCCGGAGCCGGGACGTGAGACGTTACCCGAGTCGGGCAAGTGGTAGTCTCACTGACGTCCAGAATTTATCCCACGTGGGTCTGGAAACACCATTGAGTCGTATCAGTAGATCAATGGTGCTAAAGAGTGAGAGGCACAAGTATAAAGCTGGGACTTGGGGACCCGCTGAAGGCAGTCATGGAGATGGTCGATTGTTATCGAGTATAAAAAGTACGAATGGAGGCACGCCCGCGAATGTGACTAAGCTGGCTACTCGGGCATTCATTCAGAGGCTAGGAAAATTGCCTAAGGGGGTCACTCTGGAGAGTCTGAAGCGAAGTGCCATTGTGAGGCGACCACACTTTGTCGTGTAGACAGGCAAAATGTCTAGTAGCATGGAACCGGGTGTCACTACAGACTAAAACCTTGTAAAGAAAAAACTTTACTTACGTCGACGCCGGGATTAGAACCAACGGATCTGTCATCTCTAAGGTAACCGCTTTACCGGTTAAGTTACGCAGACGGAGTAACTGTACAGCTTATATTAAATTCATTTGTGGATAGGCATTAGAATCCAAGTTCTTCAGGGGAAGGAGTAGAAAAGTCAAGCCTTGCAGAAAGGCCGTTTCCCTATCGAAGGCTCTAATTATTAGATTTTTTCAATGGTGTTCTCCCTTGAGGAAAGCGGCGGCGTGACAGTAATATTCATGACGGTATGGGTGGGGGCGACGTTTTATTCAGTGTTCTCACTTTTATTAGGAGTGTACGATTCTGTATAAGTGCACATGCTTGTCTTTCGTTCCTACGGGAAAACAATTCAAGATCTTGGTGAGGTTCGTCAAGGGGTAGGTCAGTATTGGGGTTATCTCCATGCTGCTTGACCCTGTCCGGTGTTTGAGCATGCTTTGGTAGGCTTTGAGCTTGCCTGACTTGAGTAGGACGTGGTCCAGAGAACTTGAAGAACGATTTGGTGAAATCTATTAGTACAAAGTGTGCAGGGAACTGAGTCAGGAGCACACATACAACGCTGATGGGCTCTTTGCTCCTCGCCTGATTCTGCTGAGAGATAATCTCGCTGATCCTGGTAGACTACGAGAATATTGAGGTCGCAAGTGACCAACCTACTTGATTCCCCCACAGCGGTAGCCGTGAGATGATCTTCTTGGATGAGTACGGCGAAGAACTCGAGTCTTGGGCTCGAACTCAATGGTGCATTTGGTTTATAATCTGTCGCCGCTTGAGAGAGTTCGGTTTACGACTGGCTTGGTGGGAGAAAAATTAATGACTAAACCTAACTTCGTGGTTTCTGTGCTTTTCGATGTCTCGAGAAAACTTTCATCTGAATCTTTTTATTTTTCCGTGAACGTGAATCTCTGTCTCTTGTTCAGGGTTTTTTATTCCTCCTTGCCATTCCTTTTTGACCATTCTAACCATTTTCCATTCACGTGTTTCAATAAAAGGAAACCACTGCCAAACTCAATTTTTTTTTCAAAACTGCTTTTTGCTCCTTTAGTTATAACCCTTCACGCAGCCCTATATGCTACTACTCCTGCCTCGCATCCAGCTGTGCGAATCGCTGTATAACACGTCACCGAAGCATAATACACTTCGAAGTTTTGTTATCGAACCAAGTGCACGAGTCGGAATAGCCAGCATACACACCAGAATGACATTATACACCACGGCAGGTTTATCTACAACGCCAACTGCGCGTCTGAGTGCTCAAAATTGAATCATTTGCATATCTCACACCTACCCACGAAGTTTCATTGATGTCTGTACTTTCTATCTGGGTCCAACCATTTTTTTTTTTTTTTGACATTGAGTGTAAATGTCGCGGTTTAGGCTATGAAGGCTCTGCTAATATGAGCGGGCGTACTCTCTGGAGTATAATCAAGAACTAGAAAATTGGAAACTACAGCCGAGGAAATGTGTGCCTTATGGTTGACGATTTAAATTTGATCTAAAATTATACGTGCGGCAGTATAACCGAAATTTTTAAGTTTCATGATGCAAAACAAAAATTAGATGTTTTTGGAAATACTTTTAGGATAATGGAACCAACTAAACATAATAAAACACAAAAATATTATAATTTTCGAAACTGAAAAAATTGAAAATCAGGTGAGAAGATCCATGACGCAGGATTAACAGGTTTAAATTCAAACAAGCAAAACTATTAATTGGTCCTGAATAGTTGTCACACATTATCCATTACTCCCGAAAATATACCATATAAAATATTACTCTTCCCAATATTAAACATTTGTTCTTACTTCCAGCCATGTACAATCCGCCAACATTCCCACCAAGAGGGAGAGAGAGAAAGAGAATACATCTGCTTAATTTAATTTCTTTAACTACGAGAGTTTTCCCCAACCCGATTTAACATAACAACAGTTTCATTCAAGGCTCATGTCTCGCTAAAACTTAGGCATCTGTAAGATATAGGTCTCGAATTAGGCATAAGATAACAACGAAAAATTACTCTCACCATTTCGTAGACAGCTGGACCTACTTCGTCAGGAGCATGATCAATAGGGCAGTTCTTCAGTGTTATACAGCGGCACTGACAAGGCGATAGAATGAGCGATACTAGTCTTTCATATTTTCACTAGAAACACGCAAGGGCTTCCTCACTCACCATATGTTAATTACGCGTTTACTGCATTCGACAATAATAATATCCGCGTCGTCACTCTACTGTCTCCGTGTAGAACGTTTTTGTAAGAGACCTTGGTTACGAGGTCTGTCCACTCTGGACCTCCGGAGCCTACTCTTACTTCTTCGGAGACATCCAAAATCATCCCTTTTTTTCTCGACCAAACTCTTCAAAACCAAAAATATTTTTGAAAATATTATCTCCGTTTCAAGTCCTGACCTTTTGTGTGTCTTTAGAATTTCATTCTTTCTCCTAAGAAATTGCGAGATCCAATCGGTTAACTCGGGGCCGAGTCCTTCTTCGATACGCCTTCTTGTCGTTATTCGTCAGTGCCATCCTCCCCCTCGGCTCCTGTACTCCACTAGGTACCTCGGCAAATTTTGCTTTTCTCATTGGGCAGTTTCAAAGCACAAAGGATTTTTCCTTCTCCTCGGTCAACCGCAACTCTGAGTCCCGTTCAGGATGGGTTCCATAACCTTCCCCCCAACCTCATAATTCATACTAACTCAACACTGTCACAATTCATTAGTTCAGCAATACTTATCTCATTAATCTACCATTTGAGGATTTTCTTAATGTCACAATTCACACACACACACATTAGTTCTGTATTACCCATCTCATCAATTCACCATCTCTCCAGACTTCGTTTCAATTACCAAAAATTGCTGTCCTGATAGATATGAGTTCCGAAAGTATCCCCTATTCTGCCGATCTACAAAACGGCGCAATTTCTTCCTTAACAGGGCACTTCCACCTGAGCAGTTTTCATTTCCAATAACGAACGTCTTTCATTTACGCAAACGAGTACTTTCAATTCTCAAAAGCAATTACCGTAGCCATTACCAAGTACTACAATCTCAAAAGCCTCCAGAAGTAAGTTATGGAATCGGAACTCTCAAGTTCCTTCCCAGCCCTGGAATCACACTGACCCACCTGTTTCCTGTTCAGCCGCACCTTTTCCAAAATCTCTTTTTACTTATTTTTCTTACGGACTCTGGTTTTCCTCATTTCTCTTCTATTATTCCGTGCTTCCTGCTCATACCCTCCAGCCTGAATTATTTCATTAATTGTACCTTGTTAATTGCCGTAATCGGAATGATTTCATATATTTTTATTAAAGCCACGACGACCACGGCGTGACACTAAATGATATTATCAGATTTCTGTGTGTTGAGCATTAAATACGAGAGAAGCAAAATTATTGACATTGATGAAGTTATTAACATTTCCACACAAGAAAATGCGTTTTGTGGAAGATAAATATATAACGGTCTGGGTATCGGACTGTGTGGCACAGTTGGTTAGCGCACGAGCAGCGTTGATGCTCGAGTCAGCGGTTCGAATTCGAGTCACCGTTCATATTTATTCTTCTTCTAACAGAAATCTGTATTGAGAATTGCCGACATAGAACAAAAAGAAAACAGTTGTTTTCTAAAAGTTATTTACCGTATAGCAGCGAGTAGAAAAATAGTAGTTAGTCACTTGTAAATATACACTTCAAAAAAAAGTCACGCCCAAAGAAGGAATTATCGAAAACGAATGTGACTTCATATGTGTGAATGTCATATTAATATAAACAAATGATTGAAATATCAGTGCAAAAAGATCGTTTATTTCAAAAAAAAAAGAATACATGAAAGGAGGCTCAAGTATCTTGCTGGGCCACGTCTAGTTTGGATGCAAGATGTAATACGGTTTGGTATCAAAACATACAGGCCTTGTATGGTGTACTGTACCATGTCTGTCCACAGCTGCTATAATTGGAACTCAACATCTTGCACACTGGTAAGGTTGCAAAGTTGGCGTCCAAAATGCTCCTACCGGGAGCCCGGGAAGTGCGATTACCTGGTGTAGGCAAGTCTGTGGCATTCTTTGTTCGTGATTCGGAGCATTAAGCCGCCGGAAGTCCTGCCATGAGAGGCAACATCTGTGACTCAAGGATGTCCTGAACATATAGATGCGGTGCCATTGTCCATGCAATCGCCGATCGGGGAAACTGGATGTTGTCTGCGATGACTCAACAGAATGCTACGCCGGTGCATGAGTGTCAATTGTAGCACACGTACGTACATACTGGGCGCCGTGAGACTAAATATCCTCCCAAAAGTCATCTGGAAGTGGCACTGACAAACATGGGAACCTCGTACGTTAGTGCAATCGTCCACTAGTGGAAAAGAACGAAGCAGTTGGACGTGTCCGTGCTTGTCGCAGGATCAGACGGTAAAGTCGTCGCCAGTTTCTTGAGCATAGGGTGGAAATACGTTTTCAGAGATAGGGGATGCATGAATAAAAGATTTTTTTTTGCAATTGCTACATGGGAATGCTCACATCACGAACTAGGGGCGGCGTTTCCCCGAGACGCCTTTACATTACCAACCATGGTCAAGGGCATCATCAGCTCCTTTGCCGTGTGTGAGTATAGTATTTCACACGCACTTATTCCAATACCTCTTTACGGTCTAATCAGAATGACATAGGTGTCGGCCAATTCGTCGATGGGGCAATCTAGCTTTTTGCAATCCAATATTGTGGCCCCTCACAAACTCTATTACTTGGGAAAATTACTTTCGCCTGCGTTTTAAAGGTATCCAGTGATCTAAGAATTCCTCCATACTAGGAGAGCTACAGACACGTTGTAATGTCCACTCACAAATGAGTTCGAAATAAGCTACTACAGACAAGCGTCGGCGTTGCTTAACCGATAAAGCAGTCGCCCTGGAGCTCTGGGAATGACAAATCCGTTGGTTCTGATCCCGGCGTCGACAAAAGTAAAGTTTTTCTTTACAACGTAGTAGTCACGGAGAGCCTTTTTATAAGAAAAAAACATAAATTCTGTTATACCCTCTGGTGGCTAGCCGGTCATTTGAATCATGTTACAACGTTACTAATCATTTTTATATCTGTATCAGATATGCCTGCATTCCGAGATTTGCAGTAAAGCGAAAACTCTTTCATGGTTCATGTCTTTATTTTTTTGTCTTTTTTTTTTTGCGAATGAGCGCAAATGCAAATACAGTAGAACTCTTTTATAACTTTGTAACTTTTGACATAAAAAATTAGCTTAAACACACTGCAGTTAACAATTAGTAATTATACTTCTAGTTGAAGAAACACTTAAGAGTTAGTAATCTCGCAAATAACGTCTGCTCCCTTGACTGACATTATATAACAGTTCTACCGTATACAAATGCTTTGTTTTTGATAATTTCTGTCATTAACTACGCTTATGTATTAATTTGGAATTATGGGGTTCCCCTCTCCAGAAAAATGTTTGCGGGGGACCCCAGATTTTTCTGATGGAACATTAACGACAAATTGATTGACGATAAATAATGAGTCAAAAGTACCAGCATCGAACTCATTATCCGGAGTGTGTGGCACATTGTGCTCCTCTTGCAGTCATCAAAGCCACCTTACGAGCTCTTCTATCTGTCCTCCTACTCACTTGCGACAATGAACCATTGGGAAGTGAAGTTTATGACAATCAATCAAGTGCGTCTGAAAAACCCATCATGTACTGAGACTTAGGGTCCAGCTTTCAGTAAGAACATTTTCCATCGAGAGAGGAATGTAACTAGCCTGAAGCAGATTAAGAACGTCGTACGTCCCGGGATAATGAATAAACATTAAACATGGTTCAACGCGTTCTTCTACCACTGGAGACTTCGTGAACTTAGTAAACCATGTATCCATAGACATGCAGTGGTAGGTGTATTCGAAAAAAAAAGGAGAGGTAAAAGCATTTTATCTTTCATATGTATATGTACTGCATAAACACATGTACACTTAAAATTTTTTCAGCTGTTCTGCTGTAAGAGTCCAAACGACGCAAAAAAAGTCTTCATATTGTTTTGTGTGAAATCAACAAAATGATTGTTAATTTGGCAAAATGATTTGTTGCTTTTCAAAATAATATGATGCACGCTGCTAAAACTAAATCTTCTGTCAGAAGACTGACGTAATAGAGGTAATCGCACCAAGAATGCTTCTTTTCAAGATCTGCTCGTGCAAGTAGAGAATACCGAACAAGAACTCAAGGGTAAGAAATTTTTTTTTCAGTTTTAAATATTTAGAAGGAACTACTTTTCGCTTTCATGTACTAAGTGCGTTTATGTATTGCACAATGTATAGAAATGTGCAGTAACATCTGCGCAGTAGATTAGATAGATTCAGTAGAATTTTGTTCAGATACGCAACTGTGACTTATTAAAAATTTGTTTTTTTTAAAATTGGTGTTTATTGAACAATTAGCTGACTTGCAAATTAGTTAAACTTCTTGTGTATATTCATTTGAGACAAGACGTTTCAGAAGTTAAGCATTCGTTGAATAAAAATTCTTTTAAATATCAATTTATTGTTTCATTAGCAAATTGGGCAATAATTATTTCTAATTAAGTGTTAAGTATTGACTTTAATTATTGATGTAATTAATGATTTAATTATTGATGATGATATTATTGCAAGATGTACAGTAGGAAGGTGGTTGAAAGTTATAAATTACTTAACCAGAGACGAACCAAGTCGGGTCAACCAAGTTAGGAGACGGCACTCATGCTTTACCGGTCGACACATAAAGTGCCACCCTTACCGTAGAAGCTTATACCGTTTTTCGACTAACTGCAGCAAACACAGATCTAGGATCTTTCAGAATTCTGTGCGGCCGTACAGACAGCCGCAAATCTCAGTCCTCTAACGAGGTCGTTGCCTTTGGCCTGTCTTTGCTGGACCTTTGGCCAGCTAAATTTGAGCTTTGGAACTAGTGCCAAATCCTGTTGGAGACGTTCATGAAACGCCCACCTGACGTTGACTCGCCTCGAAGCTGTGTAACGTAATTCTAGTGGTAAATGATACCTCGACGTCATTTTATCAAAACCATTATACCGAAATCTTTTCTTTCACTGCAGCACATGAAGGAGCGACTTACTTTGAAACAGCAGATTTTAAGTTCATACCCATAAACCAACAGATATACAAAAAAATGATGCCAGTAGCACTGATAGGTATTGTGTCGATGCCGCATGCCTTTGCCCAGAACATATGCCTGTTTTGTGCATATTTGTGCACAAAACTGGCATATGTTCTGGGCTATTTACATGTTTTGTGCTATTTACACCAATTATTAAGATTTTGCGGTTTATTGCTCAGCTTAAGGAAACCATTGTTATTCTTTCAATTATATGTGACTTCAACTATAGTGAAGTTTGCAGACCAAGAGACACGACATGAATAAAGCTGTTGCCAACAAGAAAATGGTAATTAGTCTATCCGGGAAAATATTGTTTTCATGGAACAAATGCTCAAAAGGAACATCAATATTTATATGTATTTGTGTGTCAACTATAAAGTTTTCCTAATGTAGATATTTTAGCAATTCCTTAAGATATATATTCTTAAAATTCATAAATCTCTTGTGTAACTTAACGAACAAAGAACCTTCCTGTGGAAAAAAGGGCGTAGATTCGAATCCTGCAAGGGCGGCATGTTACACAACTAAAAAGAATATTATACGTGTATAATTTTGTGGACTCTCTTTAAACTAACATCCCTTAGGTGCGCCATTGGTACATATATTCGCCACCAAAAACACTTGATTAAGCTGCATTATTTTATAACTAGTTAAGTGCGTCCAAACATTGTTAATTGTTTCGATCTAGTCTTTTACTCAATTAAAATTATTACCCGTAGTATAAGACTTCAGTTTTGCCAACTAGTGGCTTATCTGTGAATTCTGTAAGTTCATTTCTATTACCACAAGTGACGGTGGCTTACACCTTTGCCGCAAAGCGGACAGCACTTTTACCGTGTTGCCAATAGGCACCAAGGACAATACACGGGGACATGTGTGTTGACACAGATTAAGAACTAAGATTTAATGTAAAATTAGTCTTGAGCAGAATTATTGAAATTTTCTTCGCATAAGCTCCATTTTGTAGGAAATCGCTTTTGGTCAGCGCCAGCTTTCGAACCTCGTATCAGTTAATTGCGCAATAACCGCTCTACCAACTGAGCTATTTTGACGACTTCTGGTGCAGCTTACACTGAAGTGACAAAAGTCATGGGATACCTCTTAATATCGTGTCGGTCCTCCTTTCGCCCGGCGAAGTGCAGCAACTCGACGTGGCATG
>JJRW01S0024513.1:43675-54374 GCA_001188405.1 Loxosceles reclusa
ATTTATATGTATATACAGCATATACTGACCACGAAGTGAAGTAGGAGGGAGCGTTGCAAGCAAGTTTAAGGATGCAGGTTCGAAATCGATTCTTCTGGGGGTTTTGCCGTCTTGAGAGAAGACACAACTATATCCTTGTAAGGGGCGAAGGGGGGAGGGGGTAGATCAACGACCGTTGATTTCGGCTTTTTTCCTTTTCCTCTCAGGATAACTGTCCCTCGCAGAGCCAATCAGTTGCCCCTCTCCTCAGCGTTTAAACCTACCTGCTATCCCTCAGGAGCTCACCCCTTCTGATACGTGAGGGAGAATGACGTAGCGTCCCACAGGTGCCTAAACCTTCAAATAATCAACCAACCAATCTGATATTTTCACATACGTGCTTTCATATACGCTTGTATACGCATTTATAAGTATCACACACACGTGATCCTGAGATTTCTTTCTTTTCCTCTTTTATACTTGGACGCCCCCGTTTCAATTAACCCCACTCCCGGGTAGCTGTATTCTCAGCTCCCAGGGTTTAATAGGCTCGTAGGCTATTTCGAGGGTGATTTTTGGCCGTATGTATGTATGTAACTGTAAATGCGTATGATCGTATAGTGTTGCGCACTCGCACATAACCGAGAAAAACATAATTTTATGCACTTGCAAAGAATTATTGAAGCACTCGAGACTCTTCTTAAATATGTGACTATAATTTACTGTTCAAGTAACACATAACATTTAAATGGCTTTCATCAAAACACAAGTTTACAAAAGACATAGAAACAATTAATGAGCATGATCCTTACTTTAACTATAAAATAATTACGTGTATCTATATGGTGAGGAGAGATGCCAGACGAAAAGGTCTACCTCAGATAACCTGGGGTTTCAGTGGACGAGATGCGCATTGAGAAAGTTCACCACATCCGCTGGTAGACGAGAGCATAAAATCCTTGGCGCTCTTAACGCGCACGCACACACACACTGGCTTTTTGGGACGCTCTAACAGCACTGTTCTTTATTGAATTGTCCTCACTGATACTTCGGCGGGCTTGACTGCTCTTTCTTTGGATTAACTCGTCCACGGGCACTTGACGCAGCTCCTCTATGGCGGATTGCAATGCAACTGCTTGCTGGGCCAACTGTAGTCTGTGATTGAGTTGTTTTTACTAATATTTTGGCAGACTTGACTGCGTTCTGTTTGATTTATTCGTCTACGGACACTTGACGCAGCTCCTCTATGGCGGATTGCAACACCACTGCTTGTTGATCAAACGGTAGTCTATTTATTTTATTTTATTTACACCATCACAGGAAGAAGGCCACTGCACTTACACCTCCCGGTAGCAGGATACAGGAAACACGAATAAATACAAGAAACACGAAAAGCACTAGTACCTAAAAACACTTCAAGTAATTAGATAAATTATGATTATTTAATTTTCTGGTGAAAACGGTTAATGATGGCGACATAACAAGTTCTTGGGGCAATGAGTTCCATACGCGTCCTGTTCTACAAAAGAACGAATTCAGGCGGGTATCGTTCCTCGCAATTGGAATTTTAACACACAGCGGGTGGCTTCTGGTGATTGTAGTACTGAATTCGATTTTGAAGATATCGTCGTCAATAAAGACTAATCCATTGATAATTTTATAAAACAGCTTAAGGTCTGCCAGAAGTCTACGCCACTCAAGGGAGTGCATGCGCAGTTGTCTCAGTCTCTCCTCATATGGCAGGTGACGTAGGTGATGCAGTCCTTTATGCTGAACTTTACTGCTTACTTTACGCTGAACTTATGACTGAACTTTACTGCTTTTTGTTCGATTGATTCATCCACGGACACTGGACGCAGCTTCTCTATGGCGGATTGTAACGCCACTGCTATTCCCTGGGTAATTCGGATTCAACTCTTGCGAACATCCTCTCTACCGCACTGAAGTCTCGTTTCATACACTTGGAGAATAGAAACTTTTTTCGATGTGAGATCCTTTCTCTTCGTTGATCCGGACTAAGCTTCTCTCCACCGTTCTAGACTGGAGAATGATGATTTCTTCTCCTTTTTCGCAATCACCACCACTCGGGGGGAGGAGACTTCTATACTTCTTTGTCCGACTCTGGTTTTTGCTCCTTTTCGGCTGTTTTCTGATGGTGTCAAAGCCACCTTTCAATTTTCCCGCGCTGTCCGCCGATTTATCTTATAGTAAAAAGAGAAAGCCGCTGTCTTCAATTGCCTCTCACGGGCGCGGTTCCATTTCTGCACAGTCCGCTGGAAATCTTTCGACATCAAACGAGATAGCCGTCAGTCCATTTCGCTTAATAGCTCGTCGTTTTTAATCACCCTCTTGCGGTCCTTTTTTCTGGATGTCCGGTGGGGGACAGCTGGTTTTTTGTCCGCGGATTGAGAGGTGCGAAACCTTGGTGGCGCCTTCAAAGGGCAAGCCGTCCGTTTGCTCCTTTGTCTCTATCCCCGTCCGCGCGAGATGAGAAAATTCAGTGGCGCCGTCCACCTCCGCTTCTGTCTGTAAATATCCTTCCATTTTGTTAATTTCTCCGGCTCTGCTGCGATTAATTTCGTATAATTTTATTACATGTCACATTCCAATGTGACACAGACTCTATTCGGTGTTAATTTATTGCTTGTCAGAAATCTTTCGCAACACTTCAGGCTGTAGCAGAGATCTATACACTAAATGCCTATAATTGTCCGGATACCTCTGAAAATAATATGTGAAGAGATTTGTATCATTCTAATAAAGGAGTACTTTTAGCCTCTCTTGATTACAGAGAGAGAACTTAAGAAAACTTAAGAATATTCCTCCTGCAAAGACGATGCGAGTTTGAGTTGATGAACTCGGACGTATTGATCTGGACGTCAGTCATTGTTCTAATTCGTTAATGCTCGACTGGATTGAGGTCAGGATTCTGGCAGGACAACACCTATCGTTACACACCCAAGTCTTTGTACCATTGCATAACAGGCAGCACATCTGTGGCACGGTGCATTATGGTCCTTGTAAGCACAACCGTCCGTTCTTCAGTACGTCCACAGTGTGGGGGAATCGTGATTGTCTAGGTTGTCAATGTGCTAATCTCCCGGTAGTGATAATAAGAAGAACAACTAGTAATCCAATGCCGCACCCCCTCACGGACTACGGGGAGCAACGCAGCAGTGCCCGGGCAATTTAGGGTTCCGTAATTTCCTTGCGTTTGCACAACATAGTCTCTACACGCTCTTGTGCCATTAAATTTCAATCAACGAACCAAGACCGTTCCAGCAGAAAGAGTTCCAAACCAACATTCAACTACAGCCGAACTTCACAGTTGGTGCTACACACTCGGGTAGTAGACACTCTCGATGTTCTGTTGATGCAGACCAAAGTACCACTGCTGCTTTGGAATTCTTTCCGGAGAAACGAAGTTCGAAGCATTTTTCCAGTTATGCGGTGTAACACGCGCCGTTGTCTATCCGTCAGTTTTGGCTTGAAATCAGTTTCTGGCGCTATTAGTGCCGGAATGTCTTCATTTGTTGATTACACAGACCATTGTTGATTTCGGATCTGCAACTCAGAGCTAATCACACATATAGACTTTCCACTTGGGTAGCATTGTGCTGTAACACACCTTTCGCGATCATTGAGGAGCAACGAGTTACCATGCGCCTTTTCATCGCGTACTAAGCACATCTACTGCCTTTTTCTACTTATATACTGGTCGTCCATCAGGTGATGATTACTAAGTATGCAAATTAAACGATGTACGTATGTGCCAGGACAATAAATGATGGCCAGTGTACACTTTTATTCTTTTTAAGACTTATTCCATGTCACTCTTTAAAACCTGAGGAAACTTTATCGTATCTTCATAATATATCGAACAGTACAGAAGGTGTGGAGGTGGCCAGACTTCAATATTTTTATATGAATTATAACAAGCAACTGTTCGTCCGTTCTGAGGTGTAGCTACCTTGGTTTTCACGAGCTCCCGGGTACACTTTTCTGCCAACATTTGCACAAGAAAAAAATTGGAACTATTCAATTTCTGGACAAAAAAAAATGTTTGAAATTGTTCATAAAGTTGATATCCATCCTACGCGAAGATCGGTCACTGGTCAGTATCACGACAAATCGCGACGTTTCAAGCATTCACTATGGCTACATCATCCACATCAGGCGAATGAGCAGCGATGTCGGAAGGGTCTGTCTGATTGCCCCGGCTAATTCGGCATGAGAGGGGGGATGAACCTTTTGGAAACGATTTCTTCACATCAGAAGGAAGCAGGAGGCCCGTCAGGATGGAATCCAGTATGGATGAATGATCTTGCTTCAGCTGCTTCCCTTTTTCCACAGGACCATCTTGTTTCTAAAAAGGCTCCATCTGAAAAAAGTGTAACAAACAAAAAATGTATGCAAAGGGACAAATGTCCCTTTGGCCAACCTTAGGACTCAAACCTGGATCGTTCAGCTCCGAAGTGGCCACTTTCTCCCTATTAAGCTACGCCGACAGCTGCTGGGCAACTTATTATACAAATATTTTGTTGCGAAACCTCACATCCTCCATCATGTTGAGAGAGGGGTATGGGCACAAGCCTGACCTCTAATGGTGGACCTAACGGCCAAAGATCCATGGCCACCAATGTCGGGCAACATCCCTGTTCGGGCACCGATTGTAAAAACTCCCTTTTGCCGACGCCAGGACTCGAATTTGGATCGTTCAGCTCCGGAGTGACCGCTTTCTCAATTAAGCTACACCGACAGCTGCTAGGCAGCTTATTACCTAAGTTTTTGTCGGGGGGATGGAAGACCTCACAAGGTGTTAAAGAATAGTTATATAATTCTGGAGGAACCCTGGAAAACCCCTAGTGGGGGAAACATTGGAATTTCCTGTAAGGAAACCCCTGAACGACGTTATTGGTTATTGATGTTGTCTGCTCGTATGAGATGATGGTACGAGCTTGGAAGTTGTTTGAATCGATTCATTGCCTTATCCTTCACTTTGGGTGATTTCCACGATTCCGGAAACAACCTACACCCCTGTTACAGATGTTTCTGTAAATGAGACTTCGTGAGATTTAAAATTCGGTTCATGTTGCGCGGTGAATGCACGCTCTGCAAATTGAGATTTGAAATCTTTCCGCTGTAGCGCGCGAGCATGTTCTTGTAGGCGTACTGAGACCGATTGGTTTGTCTCTCTAATGTGGTCAGCCATGGTGGGATTTTGCCTCTGTTGCTGACTTTTATTTTGTATTTATATTTGTATTTGTGCACCTTGTCACAGTCTTTACAAGGAATACGGTAAACGACTTCCGTTGTGTCACCATGAGATAACACCAACAAGCCAAAGTACAGACCTGTTCCCTGGTGGAATTCGAGGCTGTGGTCGGAACGCAACCGCGTCCGGCGGCTACGGCGAGCGTACCAGCGTGAACAGGCCGAAGAGGAGAGGGCCCGAAAGGGACTTCTTTTCCGCAAGGCTAGAGCCCAGTATAAGCAATCGATAGCTCAAGCTAAAAGAGACTCCTGGGTCAGGTTCTGCGAATCCGCCAGCGCAGACCCGTTCAAAGCGGCCTATAAACTAGCCAGCGGCAAAGCTCGAAAGCCAAATATGCTGAGTGCCATCCGAAAATCGGATGGCACAATGACCAGCACTGTGGATGAAACGGTCCATGAGATTCTCAGCGTGCTCTACAAAGAGGACCTGAGGGTTAACGACACCGCAACCATGCAAGCCACACGCGAGGCTGTGAAAACAGCGTCAGGGGGTAACCCAGACTGCGACTTCACGCCCAAGGAGGTGGAGCAGGTTGTAAGGAGCCTCCTGAAAGGGAAGGCCCCGGGTAATGACCTGTTAATGGAAGAGATAGCAAAACGTCTGGACCACGATTTCCTGGCGGATCTGTTCTCAGTGTGTCTAGGCTAAGGAGTTTTCCCACGAGTCTGGAAGAGGGGGAAACTTATCCTCCTCCTCCCCAAACCCGGAAGGGACCCCAGAGACGTAAAAGGTAGAAGAGGCATATGCCTCCTCCCAATATTGGGGAAAGTGTACGAGCGGCTACTATTAGGTCGACTCACACACCACTCCGAGAAGCTTGGGTTCCTGCACTCTAATCAGTACGGTTTCAGAGCCCAAAAATCGACAACTTTGGACCTGCACAACATCATCTCGATGGCACGGTCAGCCAAAGCTGAGAATAGATCCTGCGCGTTGGTGTCACTGGACGTCGAAGGTGCCTTCGACTCCACATGGTGGCCCGACATACTGAGCCAACTTCACAAGATGCACTGCCCGTCCAACCTCTACACGATTACTTAAGTAATCGGACAGTGTACCTGGAGGTGGGGGAAGACATCTTCGAGAAGCAACTCCAACGGGGTACGCCTCAAGGCTCCTGCCTAAGCCCGTTCCTGTGGAATCTAGTAGCGAATACTGCACTAGAACTCAGTCTCCAGACTGGGGTCATGGTGCAGGCTTACGCGGACGATCTCCTGCTGTTCGTGGAGGGAGAGCAAACTTCGGATCTCGAACTCCCGACAAACCAAGCCTTGAAGCAGTTACGGGAGTGGAGCCTGGCTCATAAAATCGAGTTTAGCGCAGCCAAAACTACTGCTATAGTTATAACCAGAAAGCGGAAAGGACTCACTCCGAGCCCTCCGACTTTCAAATTGGATAACTCAGTAATCGAGATTGTGCAGGAAATGAAGGTCCTAGGCGTTATCGTTGATTCCAGCTTGGGGTTTCTGCCTCACCTAGCCTACGTAAAGTCGAAGGTAGAGCGAGTTGTTAGTCAACTTGCTTACTTTGCGCGGGCGACGTGGGGGCTTAACGGTACCGCTCTCAAAGTTCTCAACCTGCGAGCCATAGAAAGAGTAGTCACATACGCTGCCGGGGCTTGGTGGAAAGACGGGCGGAACAAGAGAATGATCCGTCACCTAGCCTCGATCCAAAGAATCTGCGCTCTCCGCATCTGCAGAGCATAACGAACTGTCTCAACCGATGCCTTGTTGGTCTTAGCGGGATTACTACCGCTCGATCTTGTCGTCTTGCAAGAGGCGGCAGCCTTTCGAGCAGGCACCCTCAACGAGAATTGCATCCACATTCACGAAGTGGAAGCCCTTGAGGAGACGCCGGTGAACCCTATGGCAACTCACCCTGGGGAATGCCCTTATTGTGACTGGTCACCTGGTGATCAGACCGATGAGGGCGTCGAGATTTTCACCGATTGGTCAAAGGAAGGCCAGAAGGTTGGCGGCGCTTTTTGCGTCATCACCGACGGCATTCCTGGTGCTAACCAGAAGTTCAGACTCAGCGATGGGTCAACAGTATTCCAAGCAGAGGACATGGCTCTTTTGAAGGCAGTGGTATGGGCCGGATCGCTTCCGCCCGGCCAAAGCGTAAGATTTCTCTCGGACAGCATGTCGGTGTTGAGTGCGCTTGAGACGCTCAACAATAAATCTCATTTGATCTGGAGTCTAGCAGAGGCAATCGCTACAGAGTGCAGACGGCGTCCTGTCGAACTCCTCTGGGTGCGGGGCCACTGCGGGACACCAGGACACCAGGGAATGAGTTAGCCGACAAATTGGCGAAAGCAGCCACGAGACTCGGGGAAGCCACGGTCACAGTACCCAAGTCAATAGAACAGCTAAGGTCAACTCTTCTCTCAAGTTCAATGGGAGCCTGGCAGAGCAGGTGGAACACCGCCATGAATGGCCGCCATACTTACGGTCTCGTGCCGAAAGTAGGTGAAGTCCCGACTGGTGGGATTGGGTTCTTTGCAACCCAAGTCCTCACCGGACACGGACCCTTCCCAGCTTATCTGCATAGAACAAGGCATCTCCGAAGAGCTAGCTGCGCCTGAGGGGCGTAAAGGGGAGACATGGATCACTACGTCTACCGATGCCCGCAGGCATTACAAGGGATATTCGTGCAAAAGCGAACCCATGTATTGATTTACGCAACCCTAACGACTGGAGGGTTTGCACCGAGGTCGGACGTTTCTGCAGTGAGAACTTTGACCAAATCACCGCACGTCAGCGGCGAGAGGTCGAGGGACGCTCAGACTCAGAAACGGACGATTAGCGAAGACGGGTCTATTCCGACTTGTCGGAACACCGCCAAAACGTGGCGCCCGCTTGGGTTCAGCGGGATCGAGCTTAGGCTCGAGCCCTCGTCTCTTCGCAGAGAATGATGCATCGAGGTAACATACTTCGGAGTCACTGATAGAGACTGAGATCTTCCCACCGTGGATCAATGTCAAGCACAGTTGTGAGATGAATGTTCTTCGGAAAGGGGCATCTCCGTGGCGCATGCCACACTACCGTTTCCTCTGTCACCATGAGAAATTGGTTCTTTCACATGTACATGACACCTATTAGTGAATTCTTTTCCTTCGGTGAAGTGAAGTGAAATGTTTTCCATGGTACATACACGTGTGTCACATGCAATTCGCTAACGAGCAGTGGGCTCATCTGAAAGCTGGGCAGTCACGAGCTCAAGTGGCCAGGATTTTACAAATGACCTCCAGAATTGGTGTTATGATTATGGCAGCAATTCCTTGATATTGGTGACATATCCAGTCCTAGCCAAGGCCGCTCGAGGACCACAACTGCCAGGGACGACGGATATTTAACGTTATTGAGGAGGAAAAGCAAAATGTCTACTTTTCGGGAACTGTCTTCCCAGGGTGAAATGATGGATCACGCTAAACAGACTATTGCAAACTTAAAGTTGTATCGAAAAACTGAAGACAAAAGTTGATCCATATGCGAAGAGACCCGTAATTCGTGCTTCTGTCACGTCTTCCCACCGTCAAGCTCGTTTGCACTTCTACTAGAGTGACGATGACTGGGCTTGTGTTCTCTTTACAGATGAATCCAGATTCAGATTGCAAAGTGTCAGCCATCGCGAATTCAGTTGGTGAGAACGCAGTATCACCGGTCAATTCGCATACTAGGAGAATCTTTTGCAGACGGGGTGGTATCGTAATCAATGATCATACACTCTTGCACGTGTTTCGTGTACGCTCTGCGACTGGTACACGCTATCACGATGAGATCCTGCATTCCTACGTGCACAATATTCGCGGAGCTCTTGGTGCAAACTTCTTGCTCGTGGACGAAACGCCCTACATCGCAGAACAGGCTTTGTAGACGACTGTCTTGCAAGCGAATATATTCGTCGAAGGACTGGTCCCCCAAATATTCTGACTTAAATCCCATAATGTCACGGCAGGCAAGTTGTTGCTAGCTGCCCATCACCCACAACTCTGCATGAGTTACGGAGAGTACTCATCGAATGGAATTTCTTGTCTCAAGCTGTTAGCGGTGGCATGGCCGTTTCAGTGGCACAGTGGTACCGGTGACGAGCTATTGGGCTGAGGAGCCCGGGTTCGAGACCCGATTGGCATGAGTGTGTGTGTGTGTTTATCCTCTTTATTCATGTTCATCTCGTGTCTGGCACAGTATGATCTTAATAGGTCCTTCAGCCATAAAAAATCCATCATCATGTGGCATAATTAGAAGTATGCCTCCTCGTTGCCACTATCACATCACCTTAGGAGGTCATCCAACGCAACTATCCTATTTTTTTTCCAGTTTCTTTTATATTTCTTATTGTGCTGTTGGTCATATGTGTTACTTTTATGTGCATGTTCAGTACATTTTCTTTCACTACGGCGGTATTTACTACTGGCATCAGTGTTCATCTTTGCATACTTGCATTAATCACTTGCCAGTTCATATTCTCCTCTTTTGGCCCAACATAAAGTTCAGGCTTTAAAACTTTGGGACATGCGAGTATATTTTCTTAAAAAATTGTACAATCATTCCATTTTATAGATATTGTTTTGATTATTGGCTAGAGATAGGCGGAAGAGCCGACCAGTTCTTAACTGGGAAATGGGGAAAGAAGTTCCACGATAAGTGGGGCTGAGACACGTTTCCTAGTCTCGCCCCCCTAAGTTGAAAAGAGCTTGCCAGCCTTTGACTTCCACTCGGGAGGACTTAGGCAAATCGAACTTGAAGCGGCCCGCGTGTCATCCGATGCCTTCCCCCTGGGGGTGTTGGAGGACAAGCTTGGCCAGACCAGGCTTGCCTAGCAACTTGATTATGAGATGGGCCCGAACTCACCACTCGTGGCTCATCGGGGATAGACTGTTGGGAAAACCCCTCAACTGCCTAACACTGGTGAAGAGCAGAACTGATGATTCAAACTTGAATGAAACGTGGCCCAGGCGGGCACGAATACTGGATTAGAATTTGGTGCTGTATTTGAACAGACTATGTGGACTAGAGTTAGGAGCACGCATACAAAGTGGCGGGGCTCTTGGCTTCTCGCCGGTTCTGTCGAGCTGGAATCTCGTTGATCCGGGTAGGCTGCCGACTGGCAAAGGTTGCATCGCGACCACGACTTGACTCCCCTAGGGTGACGCTGTCAAAAGTCTCTTGTGAGACGGGTACAGCAAACAACTGGAGCCTTCGGGTCCAACATTACGACTGACGCTGGTGATGATGCTTGTTTTTTTTTATGGCTCAAGGTCCTATTAAGATTATGCTGTGCCAGACACGAGATGAACATGAACAAGATTAAGACAAACACACACACCCATGCAGACCGGGCTCCTCAGCACAGTGGCCCGTCAGCGGTACCTATTCACCACTGGAATGGCACCTCGGGACCCAGGGCCTCACTAAAATATGGCACCCTCATCCATACAGAATA
>JJRW01S0024533.1:29888-40429 GCA_001188405.1 Loxosceles reclusa
CTTGGCAAATGGTCTGTTAATTAACTTTTGATTTTGACTCATTGTAGCAAGGGTATCAACAATCTCTACAGAGATTGTTGTCTGATTACTCTCCTCAGGAGATGTGCCTTTTCAGTGAATACATGGGAAGGGGGAGTGATGTAGCATCTCTCAGGTGCCCAAACCATTTAGTGTCTCATATTGCCTTATGTTTGGCATATAACCTTTAGATGTCCTTGTATCCTTGTGCCTACAAATTCCAGTTAACCAAGTATGCGGATGAAAGCGTACGGAATGGCTGAAACATTGTGTCTTCTGTATTTATGCTGCTGGAGCAAAGAAAAGTTTCTCACTATAATGTTCAGTATTTAACTTTGTAGTTTTCCAGTTTGACATGACATACTCTGTGCATGAGTGAAAGATAACCTCCAATTTTAGGTTAATCATCCTCCTGGTTATCCAGTGATAGTAGGCCTTAGGTTTTTTATTTATTTAAATCGTTACACGACCACTTTTGACCCATGCTTTAAACGTCAAAGTAATTTAAAGTCCAATATCAAGAACTTAGTTCAAATAATATTAGTTGACTTGCTGATAGAAGTAAAAAGTAATATAAAAACGAACTTCTTCAGTTTGAACCAAAATACGAACTTTTGAGATGAGTGTCACTAAAAAATTTAACACAAGTCAATGAAATATATAAATTCAAGAATTGCAGTTTTGTCACAAAAAGTGTGTGAATTCTCTTTGTGATTTTTCAGCTCAATTCATTGTTTCAGACTCAACCTTTAATTATGACTCATGGGTGCCAATGATCACTGCACATGTATCTCCCCGATTCCTCTCACAAGGGACTTTTTTTCTTTCAATTTGTTGCAAAACTGAAACATATTCAGAGTATTCAAAATGAACTCAATTTGGTACAAGCATCCGTTTTAAAACTTATCGCAAGTATTTAATTTTAAAAAAATTCTGCGGAAAATGTCCCACGCCTTCTTCTGCGCTTTCCGGGCTGCAGAACAGTTCTACCGAGGTTTAGGTGAACATAGTAAATGCATTGAAGTGGGTGGTACAGAACACGCAGCTGCTGCCTTTCATCGATCAAGCAGTGGACAAGACTATGTGTCTTGTCCACTGCTTGATCAATGAACGGAGTCTCAATTAAGTCGTCCGTCAACACAGCTAACGTGGCAAAACGATCCCAATTTGCATAACCCACTTTCCACCTCGGCAAGCTGGAAAACTCGCTGCCAGTAGTGGTAGAGGACAACAAAATAGGAAAGTGGTCACTCCTCATGGGGCCCGAAAGGACAGACCACGACAACACTGTGATGGAGAGAAAAATAACAGATCCAAAGTAGTGAATGACTGCATGGGGGCATGAAAATACGTATTTTCACCAATATTCAGCAGGGACAAGCCAAGATTTGTGAGCAAGCGCTCAACAACTCGACCCCGGCTATTTGTAGAGGAGACTATCTCTGAGTGCTGTGAGTTGTCGACGCATCATGGTTTCCTGAAGAGCAACAAACAAGTGAATGGGTGTGCAACAACCATTTCAGATCATCGACGTTAGCCCGATATTTCCATTGTAAAATTCGAGTACCCATTACGTGGGTGGCGGGGCGGCTTAGACTTAATGGTCTTCCGTTCGGACGAGGGTATTTTCCCTGTATCGGGAGGAGGGGCCATATCCATAAAGTCCTCGTCCTCGAATGTGGGGGAGCTCGCTGAAGGAATTTGAGAGATTTAAAATACCATGTGTAACAGCACCTTTGTCTTAAGTTTTTGATGAGTTTCTTGGACCCTTTAGTCTTTGTGATAGCTGGCTTAGAAGGTTTGGTAGAAGATAGAGGTGGCACTCCAGAAGCCGGAGCTGGAGAAGCTTTCTGTGTAGACTTCGATTGCTTAGATGGAGTAGCCTTAGAAACAGCGTTAAGAGGTGGAATACCCGGCAAAACACACAAAGAGGGAAAGCTGAGAGTAGTTTGAACCTCTGTGGACTTGTAGCTAAGAGACACAAGCTTCACGTCAGCGTAAAAAAGACACTGAGTCACTTTAACCTGAATATTCTTTTCTTCCTGCCATTTGGGGCACGCCCGCGAATACGCAGGGTGATCGCCCCGGCAGTTAACGGCAACAGGTGGGAGAAGTGCATTGATCATCGTGAGGAGCAAGTCCGCAACGAGGGCATGTCGCATTTCCTCGGCAAGATGGTTGTCCATGGTCGTAGCTCTGACATTTAAAGCACCAAAGTGGACTTTAAATGAACGGTCGAATGGGAGAGACGAGGTAACCAGCCTTTATGTCAGATGGATGTTAACACGATATGCTTCGTGTTGGCAGTCTGACCGTCTTTACGCATAGATATACGGCGTACCGCTGTTAATCCTTGTGCGGAAAGCTCTAAAAGAAGTTCCTCGACAGAGACGTGGAGAAGATTGGGCTCCGAAATCACGCCACGGGAGGAGTTCAGAGTACCGTGTGGAGTAACAGTGACGGGCCAGGTTTGCAAAAGACGTACATGACAAGAGCGTAGTAGACTGCTGGGAAGAACCTGTCTCCACGAGCAAGTCTCCCGACCGTAATCTCTTCACAGACTTCGGGGTGTCAGCGATGGCACACAGCCCCTTCGAAATCACATACGGTGAGAGCTTAAGAAATGCATGGTCTGTTGAATGTATTATGACAAAGGCAGGAGAAGAGGAAGCAGTAACTGACGATAAAGCAGCAGTGCATTCGGTTCGGGCCTTCTTAGAGGGCCCGCTCGAAGAAGATAAACTTTTTGCTTCCATAGTGAGCAAGGTGATTCGGCTCCTGGCAGCCCCACCCACCACCAAACCCAACAAGGGAACGCGCTAACTAGGAGCTATACCATCACAGCCGGGCCAAACGGGAAGACTAATCCCGCCGACGCGACCGATCAGTTGGTCCTAGCCGGGCGAACTCAAAGGAACCCGCCGTCTAGCCGCTTGCCACATTCCGGGCCACGACTGAAGCTCCTGTTTAGAATGAAGGCCAAAGCAATGTATCAGGGGGCCAAAGCAATGTATTGGGGACAGTACCTCGCCCCTCAACTGCCAGTACCCCCTTTCCAGCGACACTGGTCGCCGCACACGGCAAACATGCGGCCACACTAAGGTGGGGCCATAACCCTCTCCATCATACATACTATAGCAACGTGGGACGCTAAGTCTTGGGGTAGCACGAAAAAAGAAAAAATAATTAAAAAAAAAAAGAAAAAAAAAAAGATAGAGAGTAGAAGAAAGGAAAGAGGGCAAGAATATAGGAAAGGGAAGTCGCAAGGAAAAGGAAGAATACGACGCCCAGCTCAGAGCCCCGGGGTGCCACTCCCCTGCTTGCAAAGAATACAAGTCGCCTGGGGGGCCAAAAGTAGAAACGCAAGACTACGTGTATGAAGATGACGTGCAAGGTTGGGTTCAAATACTCGGCGCCGTAAAGGATGTGCACGTTGAGACTGCAACTTTGTGAAGTAACGCAGGCACAGCATCTGGCGACGGAACTCGAGCGATGGTTCATGAGCCGCGAAGTATAAGCTCTGTACAGATGTCTGGAAACCACCAGTGCACAGACGTAGTGCCTGGTGATCCACCGGATCGAGCACCTTTAAACGAGAGAGTCGGGCAAAACCATGCATAGGAGAAGCATAGTCCAGCTTGGAGCGGATGAGCGACCAGTACAGGCGAAAGAGAGAGACACGGTCTGCACCACAAGAGTAGATGACAATACTTTAATGATGTTTAGCGCCTTGGTACACTTCACTTTCGAGTGACGAATATGTGCTGCGAAAGTAAGCGATCGGTCGAAGATGACACCAAGAAAACGGGTTTCCGGAACAACCGGAATTGCTGCAGATCATAAAAGGAGACTCGTATTTGGATGCAAGCCCCGTCTGCGGCAGAAGTGCAAACAGACGGTCTTTTCAGGCAAAAACCGAAACCCGCTGTCATCCGCCCAATGAAGCAGTTGGTTTAAATTGAGCTGTAATCGAAGCTTGAGAAGTCGCATGTTCACTGAGCATTAAAAAAATTTGCAAGTTGTCAACGTACAACAAGCATTACATTCCTGGAGGAAGCGTGGACAGAATGCCATTCAGCTTGATGATGAATAAAGTGACGCGTAAAATGGTGCCCTGTGGAACGACTTCTTCCTGGGGAAAGCGTCATGCCAACAGGTATCTGGAAAGTGCTATCAGCCAAGAACTTCTGAATAAACACCGGCAGGTTTCCCCGGAGCCATGGAGAATACCATATAGCCAGGTGCGATCGTAGGCTTTTCTCCAGGTCGCTGAGTACGACGGGCGTCTCCAGGGCAAGTAAATTGTCTATAGTGGGTCCAAGGCGCATAAAACTGCTCTGAAACGGGCACAAGACGACACAAGATTGGAGGAAATGCACCAAACGTGCACTGACCATCTTTTCCAATAATTTAAACATGCAGCTGGTCAGCGCAATAGGTCTAATTCGAAGGTGAAGTGGGATCCTTCCGAGGTTTCAAAAAGAACAGCACAATAGCATGTCACCATGCGGATGGAAACTTTTGTTCCAGCCAAATGCGGTTAAACAACCGCAATAACACATGCAGAGAATGAGAAGATAAGTGTCACACATACACACACACAACATGGCGTATTGCACGGCATCTGGTTTAGGAGCAGAATCGCGAGAACGAGACAAAGCTGCCTACAGCTCCAGAAGCATGAACGGAGAGTTGTAGCCATCCGGTGTATAAAGGGCTGGAAAGAAATCTCTGTACGTTCTGCGGAGGATTTCATTACCTGAAACGATGTGCTGTAGTTGGAGCTACGGGAAACCTGGTAAAAGGATTCAGCCAATACATTCTCAACAGTGGAAAGATTCAGACACGGTTCCATTATCCGTACATAAACACGATATTGGATTGGGCCTGTAACGGCCACAGATACGACGAATCTTGTCCCAAACAACCTTCGAGCTAGTCGAAGACGTGATGCTGGACACATACTTCCGCCACGACTTCCCTGTGACTGCGGACCCGATGGGTAAACGCCCGAGCCCGCTAGAAACGCGCTATATTCTCGAAGTGGGACGCTTGCGGAAAATGTTCCAATCCTTCTTTTTCTGAGCTTTCCAGGCTACAGAATAGTCATTGTTCCACCAAGGTTTAGGAGATTTAGGTAAATTCATTGATGTGCGTTGTACAGAAGACGCAGCTGCTTGTAGATTGCACGAAGTCATCTAGTCGATGGAAGAAGACAAGCATTTCTTCCGTTGACATAGATAAGGAGGCAAAGCGATTCCAATTGGCACAATCAACTTTCCACTTCCGCAAGCTGGTGAACTCACTGGCAATAGTGATAAATGGCTTTAACAAAAGGGGGAAGTGGTCGCTCCACAGGGGATACTGTGACGAAGTGCAAAAAGACAGATCCAAAGCAGTGAAGTACCGCGTCAGAGCATGAAAATATGTAATTCATCAGTATTGAGAAGGGTTGGTTTGAAATTTAATGGCACAAGGGCTTGTAAAGACCATGTTGTTCCGAGCGCAAGGTAAACACAGAATACTATGGCTCCCTCAGGGAAGGCACGTCAATCCCCGTACTCGCTAGAAAGATGAGCCCCTGAGGAATATTGAGAAAGGACAAGTCGAGATCCGTGAGCAAGCGCTCGATAGCTAGACCCCTCCAATGCAATTGGTGGACGAATGCAATCATCTGCAATTAGTGCTGTATCCGTTACTCTCTATCCAAGCAGGAGAAACGGTTGTGAAAGAGTTGTGACACCAGAGCGTCAAAAGTGAAAAAAAAGGTCACTCGTTCTCAGATATACAGAGTAAACCGTGAGCATATGACCGACAAAAATACGCGCTGCAACAGGTTGTAAAGGTGTCTAAAGCGTGACAGCGATGAATGGCTTGTGTAGGAAGACGAGAAGAGCTCTTCGCGAGCCTCAGACGAGTCGTTGTCTGTGCGTTGGTTGGAAGTTTAATGGCACAAAGACCTGTAAAGGCCATGCTGTGTCAAGCACAAGGTGAATACGAAACACTACATGGCTCGGGCATCTCGGGGGATGCTACGCCATTCCCCGTACTCACTAAAAAGGTGAGCCCATTAGAGTGCGATAAATAGTGTAGCGACGAAGCTGTACCTGGGCTGTCGGACGCGTAAAGTTTTCTTGTAGGGCAACGAACATAGAATGGATATTCAACAACCATTTCATATAATCGATGTTGGAACGCAAACCACTACAGTTCCATTGTATGATGGTAGCGGACATGAAGTTAAGGAGACGGCCCCGGCTTAGAACTGTACTCCCGTTTTAACAAGGACTTCGAAGAATCAAAGGAAGGAGCAGTTTCCATGCAATCCTCGTCCTCAAACGTGGAGAGCTCTCTAAAAGAATTGGAAAGTTGGATGGTCCCATGAAAATCTCCGCCTAATTCGAGCTTCTTGGAATCTTTTGGTTTCATCTTTACTGGTTTGGGAGAAAGGAAGAATTTTACTGAATTTTTAGACATGGTCAGCCATGCTGGTCATTTGCCTTTTATTTTTTGGTATTTGTATTAGTCTTCTGTTTAGTAGATGTCAGAGTCGTAAAGGAAGCTTTTGGGAGAGGCTTCCGACGCACGGATGTAGAAAATTGCGATGGAGTACTGGAAGGTAGAAATGCCGGTAAGACAAACGACGGTGGAAAACTGAGCGATGTTTGAACTGCTTGTGACTTGTAGATTCGAGCAACTGCCACGTAAAACCCGCAGGGCTGTCTAGGAGACACGAGTTTTTTTTTTTGGCTTTGCGTAAGAGATGTTTCGTGACCTTCACCTGCTGAATATTTTTCTAGTTCTGCCACTTGGGCCACGCCCGAGAATATACAGGGGAATCTCCCGGAAATTACACTCACTGCCAAAAGTTAAGCACGAAGGTGTATAATGCGAAAAAATCGACAAGTACAGCTTTGATTGACACGAAATGCTGCAGGAAAATAGCAAATATGTTTATACATTAAAAAAAAAATTACATACAAAGATGAAAACAATATTTTTCGTAAGTTATAGAATGAAGTCATATTGGAATCTTTAACAAATGATGTTTCAAGCCAAAACAAACAAAACCGACATTAATTATGTGACCACCCTTCATCCGCATACAAAGTTTACAGCTTGTGACCATGCTTTCCAATAGGTGATCAACACCGCAGAGTCAAGTAATCGCCATTCCTCATGTTGAGCAATTTGCAACTCTGTGGAAGTAGCTGGGGTGGAAAACCTGTACACATATCACGTCCGAGGGCATCCCAAAGATTTTCTATGGGATTAAGGTCGGGTGAGTACGCCGGCCACTCCATAAGCGCAATCCCCTCACTCTCCAGGTAATCGTCACCAATGTCAGCTGTATGGACAGGAGCATTATGATTCATTAAAATGAAAGCAGGATCAATTGCTGCAGCGTACAATCTCACAGTGGGGATGTTCAGTGATATCCTGAGGTTGACTGCGTAAAAGTGCCTTGTAGTCTCCAGACCCTCAAACGCTTGTCATCTGGTTGCAAGGCAAATCTCGACTCATCCGTGAACATAACGTTGCTCCAATCAGATAACGTCCAATTGACATGTTGCCGACACCACTTTAATCGTGCACCTCTGGATTGGACGGATAGGGGAACACAAACTCGTGGTACCCAGGCTTATGGTTCATTTCTGTGTAGCCGTTGGCGCACAATTGTGGCAGATACAGCATTATCAATGGACATTGCAACCAGATGTCACACATGTGGAGGTCACTCTTCGATTCCGCTTGGCTGCAATAGCAATATATCGGTCTTCGGCGGGAGTCGTAACCCCTTGGGCGGCCGGCCACAGGTCTTAGGAGAACAGTTTGGCTTGTTTGGAATTGTTTTTGTCATTGTGAAATGACGGAATGATGAACGTCGAAGAAAAGAGCAACATCTGTTGATTGATTGTCCTACTTCAATGCGTCCGACAGCACGCCAGCTCTCAGAATCTGCCATTCGTCTTCTGGAAGCCATTGAAACACGTCTGGCTTGAAGAAAAATCGTACGAAAGTGCTAAACACTTTTTATCAGCACTTACATTCAATTCCTGTTACCACTTCACAATGCTGGCTTCTTATACTGCCTTTTTTGCATATTTCTCGACACGAATCGGTGATTGGTTGTTACGTAACATATTTGCATACTTACATCTACCGCTACAGCGAATCGGAGCCTCTTTAATTCGCAGTTTAGCTTATGGAAATTAACATATTCCTCGGCGTGCTTAACTTTTGGCAGTGAGTGTAGCATAGCAAATGGGTAAAGGACAATCGTTCTCGTGAGCAGGTTCACCGCATCGGGGGCATGTCACATCTCCTCCGTAAGACGTCTACCCAAGTCCGAAACGCTGGCACTTGGAGCAGCGAAGCAGATTGGGGACACACGACCGAAAGGAACATGATAGGTAATCACCAACTTTGATGTTAGTTGGTAAAACAGTCTTGTTAAAGGTCAAAATTACGTGTCTCATGGAGACAGTCTGTCCATAACTTAGGATACAGATACGTCGCAAGGATGTGACTCCTGTTGTCGGAGAGCTCTGCAAGAAGTTCCTCCTCAGAGACACGCAGAAAATCTTAGTTCTGAAATATCACCCCGAGGAAGATATTCAGAGTTCCATACGGAGTAACGGTGACCAGCAGGTTGGCGAAAGACGTACAGTTCAATAACGTAGCAGACTGTTTGGAAGAAGCGATTTCCACTAGCCGTAATTTCTTTACCGACTTCAGTGTGTCAGCAATTGCATGTAACCCTTTCGAGACGACAAACGGAGATAATTCAGAAAACATAGGGTCAGGAGAATGGAATATGATGTAGGATGAAACCGTAACAGTAAATGAAGCAGAGAATTCGGTTCGAGTTCTCTGCGAGGACCCGCTCGAAGGAGAATTTGAAATAGTAGCATCCATGTTTGAAGTATAAAAAGTTCGGCTCCCGGCGCCCCTACCCACCACCGAATCCCACAAGGGGACGTGCAAGCACGCCAAGGCTAACCAGGAGCTACACCATCACGAGTGGGCCGGCTAATCAAGGACTCAAACGATCAGTTGAACCGTAGCCTGCGAGTATTGCCAATTCCCTCGCGGATTAACCGATTGCGACAGTTGGAAAATGCAACTAATAAGCGTAGGTCATAGCCGCGTGGACCGCTATCCCTGGAAGGAAAACGAAACAGTAACACATGGACACCAACTCAACTGATAACACACACAAAACAGGCACGAGAACCAAAAGGTGAAGGATGGGGGGGGGCACATAATCAGAACGAAAAGAAATGGTCCAAAAAAAAAAAACGGGCGAAGGAGGAACAAAACGGTAGCACATGAAGCTCATGCTCTACGTCTTCCCCGTACTTACTAAAGCGGAAACTCCCTGGGGGGATAGACCGGTTGAAGACGGTAAAATTACCGGGGGGGGGGACTGCATTTCACAAAGTTGACCAGATGTTGACCTAAAATCTGTAGCGAATGAATGGACGTTAGAATGATGTAATTGACCGGACCAAAGTGTTTGAATGACCTTGTTTATTCGGTGGTTGGTTTGGTGATATTTGCAGTTTTAATGGCACAAGAGCATGTAGAAGCCATGCTGCGCCAAACACAAGACGATCACAGAACACTATATGGCTCTCACACAGCCTCAATCCCCGTACTCACCAAAAGGTGGGCCCCTGAGGGGTTTATAAGGTGAAACTGACTCTGCATTCCCAGTGCAAAGTTGCGCACATAGCTGACACCTTATCAGAATCATCACGTATCGAATTTTCGTCAGTTATTTCATTTCAAACGTGTAATCTCTCATGTAATTTTTTTTTCATGTTTAATACTTGTGCAATATTCGTTTTGTTCTGTTGAATTCTGCGATTTTATTCAATGCACGTTTTGCAAGCATTTCTTATACTGTTACTGAACTTTCCAAATGCAATTATTGCATTTTGAAATTTGTTAATTCGAATTTCGAAATTTGTTAGTTTGAATTTTTGAGATATGTTTATGTAACTATGCTAATTGTAAAATGTGGATGTCGTGTTTGCTCGAGACGATCAAAAAGCTAAGGGAAGTGAATCAAAGACTAAAAGAAGTGCATTGGTCTGCGTTTAGTAGCGCCATCTGGTGGCGTTGGAGTTGCAAAAGAAAGCCAGTGCAGCACTCAAGGTTCCGCTTCATTATGCGTGCGCAGAAGGAAAAACAGAAGGGAAAAATTATGGGATTGTGGCGTAACTTCTGTGATTTTCTGGTAAACTCCCCCTGGTCATTAAGAGACAACTTTAGACCGGTTTCATAGAAGAGTTTAGCGGACGATCATGAGATCTATTTTCGAAGTGCCTTTGTTTCCTCGACGACTGAGATTCATTGATAGAAATTTATTCACACAAGGACCTACATAAAAGCCATGCAGTGCCAAATCCAAGGTAAATACGAAACACTAAATGGCTCGGGCACGCAACGTCACTCTTCATACTCACCATAATGGTGGTCCCTGAGGGGAAAAATTAAAAATAACACAAGTTTAC
>JJRW01S0024571.1:10378-20639 GCA_001188405.1 Loxosceles reclusa
CTGGTTCCGAAAGGGCCACGTCTAATACAGAGAATCTTACGCCTTTTTGACGTGACTTCCGTAGCTGCATCTTCTTCTTCGCAGGAGTTAACTGTTTGTGTTAATTAGGTTAGGTGTTTCGGTTAGTAGACATTACGAGTATATCTCTGGTGTGTGGAAAAGCAAACCAGAAATGTTACAGGCCTCACTTTGAGCGTCATTATGTCAGCTTCACTAGGCCCCGAAAGGTTAAAGAGCGTAAGTACATCAAAACAGCGATGCTCCAATTCAGAAACCTCCGCGTTTGACGCTAATGTTTAATAGACGTGCTAAGACTTACTTCGGTAAAATGTGGCATGATCATTGCATTACATTATTCCAGAGCAGTATGTAACTTCTGTAATCCAGACTCTGTAAATCCAGACGAAAAGACAAAAAGGACTTTGCGTTTGGATTCTGATTGCGCGACAGTGGTTGCTAGATATTCGAAGCCATGTTAGCCCAACGGCTAATCCGTATCCAATGCAAATTGTGAAGCACAAGTAAAACGCAGTTTCGCCTTAATTATCCGAAAATCTTACACATTACATTCCATCAGTCTAATGAAAAAACATAGTGCGCACAACAGTGTAAAAAGGGATACGCATAAGAAACATTACCTGCAACGAGTAATAACTAACTGCCGATTTTTTACCCGCTGTTACACGGCAAAAAAGCCTTTAGGAAACAAATTGCTTTCTTTCCGTATGTCGGTAATTCGCATGACAGAGTTCTGTTCGAAGAAGAATAAATGTGAACAGCGACTTGGATTCGAACCGGTGACCCCGAGCATCAACGTTACTCGTGCTCTAACCAACTGTGCCCCACCGTCCAATACGGAAAACGTCATTCATTCAACTTGAACTTTCCCCACGCTGCTCGAGTTCTGTTGAAGATGAATATATGACGATTTCGGCGCCGGACGGTGTAGAGCAGTTGGTTAGCGCACGACTAGCGTTGATGCTCTGGGTCAGTGGTTTGAATCCGAGCCGCCGTTCAGATTTATTCTTCTACTAACAAAACTCTGTCATGCGAATTGCCGACATATGAAAAGAAAATATTTGGTTTTCATGGAACCAATGAACCAAATGAAACCAATATTTGGTTTTCATGGAACAATGGAACCATGTACTCGATGAAAAGTTCTTGTCAGCGTCTTCAAATCTGCACAATAAATGTAATTAAATTGGTGACTAGTTTCGGCAATTACGGTCGATTGCCCTCGTCAGATCCACGTCTGGTACAATGTCGCGATTCACGGTGTTCCTGCTCTTTTGTGACCATTGTTTAGGACTATTGTTTAATGGAACCATGTTTCGTAATTAAAGTAACGCACTTTGGACGAGGGAACTTCCTTCCGTAATTTTGCTTTTTTGTTATGACGAGGGAAGTCTTGTTTGACTCCTTTAGAACGTTTAATAATTTAGCTGCTAAAATAGCTTTTATAACCAGTTTATTTCTTATATCTCTTAACGTTCCATAACGTTCCGTCTGCAATTTCATGGGTTTTATGGGTAGATCTGACTGAGCATTTTCTTTGTATATAAATGTTCCAGGTGGTTTTAATTCCTTTTTTCTTGTGTGCTTTTTTCTTTGTTTTTCATCATATTCTATGGCATTTTTCTGACACCGGAACTCCGTTCCGTAATTTATGCAATGCAATCGGGACAAGGAACTTAATTAATTCGCAATCTTGTGCAAGGTTAATCGACAGAAATAAACAACAATGTTAGATACGCACAAGTAGAAACAATTTTTAAAACTTGATCCAGATTTCGGTGGAGTTTTGCGATCTACCTTTTTCAAAAGTAACTTGACGCGACTACACTTCCGTGGTCGACTGACCGTGTGCTTGGAACTGAGTACCAGAGGGGGAATTTACTTCCCTAGACCGGTGCGCTCTCTCGTGGTTACGGTTGATGAAGTGTTTCCATGAGCAAGAAAACGAAGGGAAACAGTCGAAATTAACTAGATTCTCCCTAACCCGCAAACTGTGAAATGACTATAAAACGTTGAGTTTTTTTGGCGAACGGAGCTTTCTTATAGTTCTGGTATCGGAAAATTCGAACCTATGGTCGTTATCCCAACAATGCTTGGCAATAGCTGACAGCCAGATTTCCTGCTTTTTTACATATTTTTTTATGTTCCCTAATCTGGAATTTGAGGGCACGACAAAACTGGACAACGGTGGCACATCCGCACTGACATGGGATATCATAGACACTGAAAAGCCGGGCTCTGCCGGACTAGCTAAAGATACATGAGACTCAGAATTGGTCAGGGCCGTAGCCCGACCTTCAAGACGTTCCACTAAGGAACTTTTTCCAACTGAAATTTTGTGCATTCTTTTGGCACTCATTTTTTTTACGTAAATTCAAATTCCGTAAAATATTATTTAACACTTGTGAATGCAAAAATATAAAGTTTAAACAACACAATTTAACTATGAACTTAAATATGTGCTCTACTTAGAGACAATAAAGACAAAAGTTTTAAGTAAAACAAATTTCTTTTATTTTGTCTAAGTTCTTACAGATCCTAACGCTGCGTAATTCTGAGCAACTGAAATTCCAAATCAAAATAATGGGCATGGGGTGGGAGTGTAACTGCATGTGCCTTGAGAACGACAGAAGTTTCAAAACCTGCGTCCGTTTTCCGGATGAAGACATCCAGATACGGCATGTAGCCCTCGTTTTTCAACTCAAACGACAATTGTATGTTCCGATCAACGGAATTAATTTCGTCCAAAAACTGAGACACATCACTTGGTGTACCTGTGTGTAAAACAAACCCGTCATGTACGTATCTCACCCAAAGTCAAAATAAATCCTCTGGAAGAGTCGCTCTTCAAAATAGTGCATATAAATGTCGGCCAGAATTGGTGAGAGTGGGTTTTCCATTGACAGACCATCGATCTGTTTGAAAATGTTGCCCTAGAAGACAAAAGTTGCCTGTTCAAAGCATGTTTCCTTTAGTGCAACTGCTCAATTTCAACGGCGGAAAAATGGACTTCGTGCAGTCTGCGCAGAAGACAAAGAATGGCCATTTTCATCAGGACGTTGGTAAACAGCGACCGAACATCAGAGGAGACCATCAAGCAATTTTTAAATGGCGTCTGTTTTAATTTAGTGATGAATTCAATGGAATTACTAACAGTGTGAATGCTATTCTCTAACGGGGGGGGGCGAACGTTCTCGTTAAATATTTAGTTAAAGGTTAGGCAGGTGTGCCAGTGTTAGATACGATGGGCCGGAAGGGTATGTCCTTTTTGTGAATTTTCGGTAAAGCATAAAGACGGGCGTAGTTGGCAATCGATGGGACTGAGGTTTTCAGATTGTCGCTGAATTGGGGACATGACATGACAGCCTTTTTTATCTTGGACAGGTTGGCCTCCGTAGGGTCTCTCTTAAGTTGCATGTACCAGTTCCTGTATCCTATCGACGTAATACTCCTTGTCCATTGCAACAATCTTGCCCCCCTCCCCCCTTTGTCCGCTTTGAAAAATTCTTCTTGGCTCTGAGGCTCGCGAGTGCCACCTTTTCCTTTTGTGTAAGATTGAGTCGGGAAAGGCTTTTATTGGACACCAGTCTGAAATTGGGTGTCTTAACGTTTCTTTTTGTTCCGATCCGGTCTGGCTGTATCTAAAGGCCTTCTCGATGGGGAAGGTGATGTCCACAGGTGACTGTTTGAGTGACCGGGAAAAATTTAACCCAAGGTGAAGAAGCCGTTTTAATTAGCTTAAACGTCTATCGGTTTAGATTATCGGTTTAAATCGTCTTTTTCACCTATAGCCCCACAATAGATTCTCTGCGGCCTAACTCAATTGGTACAGCCTCTCCGGAGCTGACAGATGCAGGTTCGAGTCCCGACGTCGAAAAAAGACGTTTAACAGCAAGCTAAATGTAAGTTCCCTTATGTAAGACCGAACTTCCAATACTGTATCGATGTCGCAAGAATGTTTTTCGTCTTTTATTAAACGTTTCTTTAAAAAACAAAAAAAATTCGTTCTAAAAGATTGAATGACTATTCGGATGTAAAAAGCCTAACTCTAAAATCTATCGTACAAAACTTGCTGCAAGTAAAAGAGCGAACGCTCAGAGAGTAAAAAAATATAAAATTAAAAATGGCCGCTTGATAAACGGCATCATTTTCTTGATTGTGAATAAAACCTTGAGAAAATCGCAGTCCTTACTCTAGTACTTTCCTGCGCTTTGAAGAAATTTTTGAAACTCACTTCCAAAGGTAGAGAAAAAACAGAAAAAGTCGAAAGAGGCGCTGGGTTCTGCAGAGAACAAATTTTCCTTTCCCCCTTTTTTTCCCTCCAGGAAATACGGTTATGGTTAAGCTCTACGGCACAATATGAAGCTTTTACATGACTCTCGTGCTTGGAATTGCGGGGGATGATAACCGTTGCCGCGTTCCACATTCCAGATAATATACCGCAGTAAAACACTCAACTAAACTGCCGGCGTAGATGGTGTCGCGGTTGGCACGATGTTCCTTTCCGCCTATTTTGGGCAAAGTGCTCGGCACTTGGAGAGATGGTCTCCAGTCAAATTTGCATATTCCCCATCCTCTCCACCTCTGGGAGGGGAAAAAGAAACAAGCAAAGCGTAAGAGAAATGAAATACGGGATGACTCTGGGCTCCAGACCCTATTTTACTCTCTTTTTCCTTCTTTTTTTTTACTAGAAGAAAGATGAAGTCCTATTGCAGTTCTTTCCTTTTTATCTCATTTTTTTTTTAATTGAGCATTATTCATACACAAAAGTTTCTTCTAAATAGTTCAGAGAGTCTGGAGCTTTTCCTTTTCCTTCTATTTATTACTTGATGCTAAGACACTAGAGCGTCAGAAATAAAATGTGTATTTCCTTAGCTCGAACCAAAGTCCTTCAGCTCAGGAAAAAGCTCTAGTGGCTAAGCTACGCTGGCCATGATAAAAAGATTGTAATATGTATACAGTGTGTCCTATGAAAACAGCATAAACTCAGCGCATCCTGTAAACTCGTATTATGCTCCGCACTTTTTCATTAAAACGTTCGACAGCTACCCAACGAAAGAACCCAATCAATCAGGATCCTTGCTGAGGCCAAACCCGTCCTACACCTGCTTCCAATGTTCGCAAAATCACATTACTGACAGCGGGTGAAACAGAACCATGGGAAGAAGATTCCATCGTTCAGCTCTTCTTTGGCATCTTGGCTCTAGATCTTGAGCTTCCACTCTGCTTCCCCATCCTCTGTAAAGAAAAAGAAGATACTGACTACAGTCATCTCCCGTCAACCCTGACAAGCATCTCCGGGTAATGCCTCTGCTAAACAGGAAACAACGAACCAGAGTGAAGAAGCCACGTCTAAAGTTGACGTGCGAAAGTTGAAATAAAGAGAAACGACTAGTGCCAGAAAAGCTCTCTCTCTCTCTCTCTTCTTACAGGAATCAGCTGACTCTGTTAAAAAGATTTTCAGGTCATTTGTTACAAGAAAAAAATTATGTACTAAAAATGTAGTGCTCATTTAAGTGTCAAATTGGATGAAAATTGATTAAAGGTTCTTCGTGATTTATATAAATTCTCCTGGTTAAGGTTCTAAGTCAGACTTAAGGAGTTTCTACGAACAGATAAGTAGAATCATATAGTTTATTAAGGCAATTAAGGATTATGACTAAAAAAGTGCAAAAATTAAAAAGAAATTCGACGGAAACTAACAGTTAGGTAGTAAAAGGCTTATGTACCATAAAGTACTGAAAGTAGCTAAATTTGTGATGCAAATTTGGAGATATATTAAACTTTGTATTTTTGATTTATGTGGCAGTGACTACTTCAAAACGAAATAGATTTTTCGTTATATTTCAATTGTATTTTTTGTGACCCAATAAACAAGTTATGCATATTTTACTTCTGTTTTCTTCATTATCTAGTTACCATACTTATGTTTTAATTAAGTTGGAGATTTATTATTGCAACTGTTGATTTATTACTTTATTATTGCAATTGTTGTGCTACGGTTTGTTGTTGTCATTCGTTCGCTAATTTCGTTAGCGCTAAAGATTATTGCTGAACACTCACCGTAGTCATTGAATCCTTAGCTGTCATAAACTCAAGACAGTGAGGTAGCTCTTTTTGAGCTGGAATGTTATGTCTACTAGCCCAAGATACTAACTATCGATGTACCAAGAATAATCTCATGAGGTAACAAGGTACATACATTTAATTAATAATAAAAACAATTTAGGGAACATCATGAACACTGAACTGCAAGCTATAGAAGAGTTTTTCGGATTTCAGAGACGAGAACATAGTTAAAGTTCGATTAAAACTTTGCATCGAAAAGCTAAAGTCCTGTCAGTACGGAGAGTTGACGTCGAATCGAATGTTCTTCTTTTCTACGGAGCTGAGCTCGCGAATCAGTCTCGAGAAGCGTGTCTCTTGAGAGATGAGATTCCTATTTCTCGAGCGTCTGTCACTGTAAGAAAAAGTTAAATTTTTTTTCTTCCTTTTTTTTCTTACTGATTACAGTTTCCACTCAATCAGCTTTGTTTTGATCGAATAAAACTTGAAGTGAATTAATTTACTTCATTTCATAAGAGTGCGGTTGTATGCGGAATTGAATTTAAATTACTTTGGACTGTTTGACCCAAAGTCATTTGGATCTGCGTCAAATAGAGATAGAGAGAAAATCCACTACACACATATGTTAATTTTCTTTAAATTCCTACATCTATGATTACATCTCACTTATCTTTGGAGGTGTCATAAATCTTGGATGAAGCGTTTTGCCGCAATGCATGTAGTACGCTGTGTGGAATTTTAAAGACTGGATGTGAAGCCGAAAAAGAATAGTAATTTTTTCAGAGAATTTAAATTAAAGATTTGGCAAAATTATTCGCAGTTTTAGTTAGAAATTCCACGTTCGAATTTGGAAGAAGATTAAGGGTAGCTATATTTGCAGACGCCTGTGTATAGTTTGTGTGTTGCATCTTGGCCGTTTAACAAAAGATATTAATTCAAATACAAATACAAATACAAAATGAGAGTCAGCAACAGGCAAATGTCCAGCATGGCTGACCATGTCTAAAAGTCCGTAAAATTACAGAGACCCTCTCCGTCGTGTTCAGTTCATGAAGCTAAATATGAGTCTACAGTTATGTTGGAAGTTTGACCTACCAGCACTTGCTAATCAAATAACGTTTATTTAATGTATTCATTGTGTGCTTTGTTACAAAAGAAAAGAAAAATTCATGGTTAATACCAAGTATGTATATACACATAAGTTCTTATGCACTTCGCATTTCTGTGCTAAAGCGACTCTTATACTTGATATTTTCATTGGACAACCTGAAATTCACGCATTACCACGCATCTGTATTAGAAGGTGAGTCTAAATAGTTTTTACAAAATAAGAGGGGTGATAGTACCCATCCAGACGAGCAATAATGACCACGGAACGTAGGGTCGCATTCCACTGTGAGAGGCAGAAAAGAGTAAAGTGGAAACGCGTCGAGCATGAACAAGTCATCGCCTATGAAATCGTTAGGTATGCAGATGTACAGTGAGAAGATTGGTTGGTTGGTTGATTGATATTTGGTGGTACAAGAACCTGAAAAGGTTATGCTCTGCCAGTGAGATAGCAGCAGCACAGTAGGGTCCGTAGACAGCTGATCAGATCACACGTTGGATTGGACGTGGCGGACCTGTGGCTTGATTTTCTCGCTCACCGGACCTCAATCCACTGGACTATTTCTTCTGGGGGCAAATGAAATCTGTAGTGTACGAGACGCCTGTGTACTCGGCTGAAGATCTCGTAGCAAAAATCGTTGTTGTCGCAGACAAAATTAAAACAACACTCGGAATCTTCGAAAGGGTGCCCACTCATTCCTTCTCCGATGTGAACTGGGCAACGACATGCGTAGCCGCCGCCTTGAGCACTTGCTGTGAGTTTTTCGCTGACCAGCAAATAAGATTGTGCAACTTTTGGTATCGTTCATTCGCTTTCCCAACACTGTTGTCAGTTCATGTTGAAATTCTAATCCTATTCCTTTCTGCCTCACAGAGTGGAATGCGACTCTATGTTCCAAAGTCATTATTGCTAGTTTGGATGAGTGCTATTACCCCTCTTATATTGTAAAAAAAAATTGGACTCACCCTGTAATACAGATGCGGGGTAATGCGTGATTTAATTTAGACTCACCCTGTATATAGAAGTCAATAATTTATGTCTTTTAAATATGATATTCATTGTACCTTTTTTATTTCCCCCGGAAAACTAAGCATTACCACGTCCGAGTTAGATAATAATCAATCATTTCTTAAAGAATACGACATTCACTCTACCTTACTTAACTACTCACTAAACAGAGATTTGATCAGCTTAATTTTGTTCAGTTTTAAATCTTTCTTCTTTTGTTAACCATTTGACGTGGGCTATAGGAAACACACTTTCATATGTTTTCTGAGGTATGTAACAAGTATTGCTGAGTTGTTTGATGAAAGTTAACATTACTAACTCGAAAGATTAGTGTTTGATAATAAAATGAAGTTGTCAATCAATGAATATCTAATCTGAATTTCTTATACTTTTGTTGGAATCATAAAGAACAAAAATTTCTATGGGACAACAAGTGTTCCAAGCCCACGCCTTTAATGTATTATAAATGATTCACCTAATTGTAAATGTCGGTTGTTGATCTCAAAAGCTTGCACGAGCTTTCACGAGCATGCACTTTGAACACATGATCTTATCTGCCCCGAATTAAGAGTTTCAGTTTAATTCCAAGGAGCCTGATTGGCCTTTGTGGATCGTCAAGGGGCGGGGGGAAGCATGGTGAGGAACCCACATCAAGCTTCTAGCTCTCTTTCCTCTACTGGTATAAATTCCTCCGTAGTCAGAATTCTCATTTTGGCATCATATCCCGGAGGGTTGTTGAAAACAGCTCGGAAACAACACAACCGGAATTCCATTCGAAAGATGGCTAGCTGGGGGGGGGGGGGGTAAACGAAAAATGCCCAACTGTTCCGTTTCCGTCCATTGTCCGACAGCTAGTTCTTAATTTCATCATAACTGTCGCCATTCTCGATTGAGCAGCACAAAATTCAGACTGTATATTTCGCCATTTCGGCCGTGTGAGCGTGCATCTGGGCAGCTATAATCCAAATTCAAACTGCCAGACGCGTATTTGCTTTTTAGTCGAAACACCGAGGTTTTTTGCACCAACACATCCGAGGGAAAAATAACTGCCTTCCTTCTTACGGTCTTTTCTCTTTGTTGGCCATTTTTTTTATTCTGCCACAACTTTTTTCCACTTTCCCGCCGATCAACTCTGGCGTCCGAGAAAAAAAAAATTCCTTAACCTACATCTGAACTCTGGCAAACGTCTCTTACTTATTACCTCTACCAGTTGTAAACTTCTTGAATACGCGCGCAATTCTCTGTCTCTAACTTGTTCCTGTTTAAAATAGGGAGAAGTCGTATGTGAGTCTATGTGCGAGCGGTGCATTGTACGAGTGTAGGGGTGAAAGGGTTTGCACGTGTGCATTTGAGAGTCTGTCACATTTTCTCCCTTTCTCTCTACCATATTCTGCAAAACTGCAATTTCACCCATTCTTTTCGTTTCTGAACAGTCTTTGAGGCGGTAGAGGGGAGGAGGGGGCTTGGTGGAAAAATTGACGGTCGGCTCTGGGCTGTTTCGTGGGAAATTGCATTAAACTGGATGCGCTTTCTTTTCCTTCAAATTTTATTACTCTGAAACTTTTCTCACCCTGGATTTTATATATTCTTTTTTAGCAAAAATGCATTTGTACTGAAAATATAGCAATTACACTTACGTGGACTATACACTGTAACGGCTCTAACAATTCCTTTCTCCTTAACAACCGAGTCATAAATTAACATCCAACACGCCTCTGCTAAACAAAGAGAAGCAACGAACCAGTTAGGACGTCACGTCTAAACAGATGACGTGTCGCAAAGTAATAAAACGAAACTGCTCACAATAAGTCTCTCTCTCACTCTGCTATTACGAGATGAGGCTGGTGTAAATTTTTTTCGGTGAATATGTTGTGCCACATTATGGTGTTTTAAGCACTAGAAGAGTGGCTGTTTGACTGTGAATAATTAGGACTTATAAAAGAAGAAACGTTCTACTTAAGCAGCGTAAAATTGCACTGTCGAAGGTTCTAAAGTTGGGTTTAAACGGAATTCTACCTAGAATAAGTAGAGTTCAAATATTAATCCAATTAAAGGATCTAA
>JJRW01S0024687.1:28743-39628 GCA_001188405.1 Loxosceles reclusa
TGTTCGAGTGCGTGATGACGTTTAATCAACATAGGCGTATGTGAGGGCTGTCTGCTGCAATGTCCTATATCCAATGAAGTACGATAATATATGTGCGCTAAAACACGTGTACTTTGACCTCCGTTGTGTTCAACTGTCAGAGGACCACAGTGCTTATTTTGCTTTACTAGGCGAAAAAGTCTCCGATGTCACAATTGTTGATGAAGTGTGGACGACCCGACGCCTTGGCATTCACTGGTGGTTTCTCCGTCATTCATCCGCTCTTGATATATACTAAGCACGGCATCTCTCGAACATCCCATCATCTTTCTTGTTTCCAAGGTACTCGCTCCGAGATTGTAAACCCGCACACGTCCTTTGGTAAACTCGTTTAAATAACCAGCTTTCTCCATTATACATACTAGACTCTAATGAAACGATCCCCTGATCCCCGGAACCTGTTATTTACCTTTCCTACCCTGTAACGTAAAACCCCACGTTGTGTCATCCAAGTAACGCTAATACGCATAAATAAGGGACACATAAGCGGTTGACCAATGTCATAGTTTCATCCAGTTTTTTCAGAAATTGAACTAAACGAAGTTGTAACATGTTTTACTACAGGACAGTACTATAGGGTTGTAATACAGGACAGTCTGATTGAGGCCAGTCTGATTGAGGAACTCTGGGATAAAGTTAATGCCACATGGAATGCTGTACCCGTACCTTGCATGAAAACTCTGTTCGACTCGAGGTCCAACTTGATTAGTAATGTTATTACCGCAGAAGCGCCTGCTCTATGTACTAATTACTGCATACTCTGAACCTCAAAATTACCTGTAAATTTAACCATGTCTTTCTTCCATAATACTGTATGTGTACAACAAGTATGGTTCTTCTAGTTGCGTTCTTTCGTGGGGTAGCATTTTTAATGGCCAGCAGTATATCTTTCACAGGGAAATTACAAAACAGTAGTGTTGCTATTGGTAATTTTGGAATCATTGAGTTTTCGCATTCACCAAGGAACAATGGAGTAATTTTATTTCACATAGATTCGATTGCCAGTGGTTTTGAAAAAACTGCATCTACGGTTTCGATTCAATGCTTTAAAAACTACTGTCACTAAGTGTTCTTAAACGGAGATAGCCTGATATAAATGCATATAGATTATTCGAAAGTTTGTTTATGAACAAAGCTGAAGCTGGAATTCCTGTGCAACTCTAATGGGTAGCTTCAGAATTTGCCTTTTTATGATTCAAGTATATCTACGAGTTTTGGATTGCTACTTATTAATACAGATATGAACATGTTGATTATTTTTTTCAGTTTCTTCTTATTTTTTACCAAAAGTATTGAAAAGCAATTATCGAAATATTTAATGGTTACAATACTTCTAAAGGGCCTGCAAAACCGTGTTTTTGCTTAAAAATTCTTCGAAATATTTCAAACATCAGCTTTTTAAATATGCCTCTTTGACAAGAGCAGAAATATAGACTATCTTCATTGAATTTTCGTCAAGGAACCGTGGATTTTCAACTCATTAGTGTTTCCAGATTTCGAAGTGAAACTAATCGTTAAAAGTTTAGAATTTTCCTTTTCTTGGACAGAAATAATAATTTGTGGCGGAAGAGGAAAGACGACATTCTTTCTTGTTATTCTCATTAAAGGAACGTTGAAGATATTACTTTACTGGAAGACACAAAGCGATTTACATGGAGTGTTCTACTTTAATCATACATGACATGACTGTATGAGGTTGCGTTTTCCTGAAATTTCTTACCATCGAGTTCTTAGAATAATGCTGATGGGAAAAGTATCTTAGAGTAAAGAAATATAAATAGCACATACGAGCTCATACATATCCCAGGCAGAAGAAAAACGTTGTAAAATCAGCGCAATAGATGGCTTCTCAGCAGACGTTGCAAAAGCGTTTTCCGTCACCCTTTGTAGAACACACATATGGCTAGCCACATAGTTGTTTCTGCGATGGTCACTAAATCTTGAAAATTTCACTGGTTCAACTGCTGCATATATTGTAAAGAAAATCTTTATTTCATGTCAACGCCGGAAATCGAACCTGGAACACTCTACTACGGAGAGCCGTTTTAACCAGTTAAGCTACGCCGACAAGGGATTTCTGTGCTTATTTTTAAGTCTTTTGTAGGTAGACATTACACCCTCCCCCACTTGAAAGAGAGGTCAGGGTATCGACCTGACCTAGAGTGGTGGACCTAACGGCTGAGTCTTTTGCCACTAGTGTGAGTCCCGGTTCGGGCGCCACTTGTAAAGAAAATCTTTACTGGTTGTCGACGCCGGGAATCGAACCCGGAACATTCTACTCCGGAGAGTCGCTTTTACCAGTTAAGCTACTACGACAGAGGATCTCCGTGCTTATTTTGAAGTCTTTAGTGGGTGGGTATTACAATATACGCCACAAAATCGTTGAAAATCGGATGTTACAACTGTTGCGAAGATGTGTCACAGTCGTTCAAAATCTAATGTTGCAAACGTGAGAAATGTTTATAAATGCAGTTACAAAACTTGTTGCTCTGAAAGATGAAATTGTAAACTAGATGGCGATGCGATATGGGAACTATTTCTGACCTTTCTAACTTCCCAGAGGATGGAGGGAAATGTTTGTGTTTCGAACCCAGATAGGACAAAGTGCTGTGAAACTCACAAACCAACCGCTTCGCGAAAAAACTACAGTTTTTGCCCCTTGTAATAGTTTAAGAACTACCTGTGTTTAATCAAAAATAGCTTTCTGTCAAATACTTCTTACATTTATCTGGTGATCTTATATTGAGAATACAGGAAGCGACACTAGTACGCGTTACAGTAGCAGCGAATAAGGGACCGTCAAAAAAATACTCACACAACGAACATTATTTTTGCATTTTTCAGAATCAGCATCGCAATGTTGAAAACCAGTTTTGTACATAGGCAACGCCACGCCGCCTGAGGCATTTCAAAAGTCTTTAAAACTATCGTGATTAAGTCAGGAAGAAAATCGAATGCAGAGTCGTAAAATGATTTAAAAGTTAAAAATACTAAGAAAAATTAGCAATCAAGGGAAACAAACGCTCTCAAAAAAAGGCAAAAAGTTTAAAGATGACCATTTTGCGGTGGACACTTTATCATTTAAAATATTGCTCTTGCTTTCATCCATTGAGAAACCAGATATTACAAAACTGTTGCAAAAATTGATACAAAGTTAAGCAATTTTTTGCCACCTACACTATCTGGCCAAAAGTATCCGGCCACCCAATGGTACGAACTCGGAGAGTCCTGAGGCATATATTAATATGATGTTGGTCCCCCTTTTGCATCGATGACAGCCTGCACACATCTGGGTAGACTTTCCACCAGTTTTTGATAATTAGCCTTAAGAATGAACTTCCAGGCTTCCATCACAGCGGGAGTGAGTGCGTGCGGGCAGTGAGGATGCTCGGTTTGGCTGGTGACGTAATCTTCGTTTTACTTCGTCCCAAAGGGGTTCTATGGGATTGTGATCGATGCTCTGAGAAGGCCAGTCCAGTTTTTTAACACCTATTTCTTCAAACCATGGCTGCACAAGTCTCGATGATCTGTGAATGGAGTAGTTATCCTGCTGGAAGAGAAACGGGCCTTCCCCCGAAATATTGCCATAGACTTGGGAGAGCAGCATTGTCCAGAATGTTCACATACATCTCAGGGTTCATGTTTCCAAACACAGGCACCACGGGACCCAGGCCAAACCCTGAAAAACACCCCCATGCCATGATGACCACCAAACTTGACAATCGGAACAATGAAGTCACTTAAGAAAAGTTTGTCTTGAATCCGCCGCATCCAGACGCGGCGATCAGTCTGCCAGATTGTAAAGTGATATTCGTTACTCCAAATTATATTTTTCCGCATGTACACAGTTCTATGACGGTAAACTTTGTATCATTGAAATCGGCGCTTCGCATTCTGGGGAGTGACGTTCGGGTTGTAAGCGGCTGCACAACCATGGAATCCCAGGTTTCGTCACTCTCGACGAAAAGTCCCGCTGCTAGCACTAAGTCCTGGTGAACTTTGGAACTCCTGAGTGATTTCAACCAACGAGGACTTGCGATTTTGTGTCATGACCCTTTTCAGAGTTCTACGGCTGCGTTCACTGCAGATTTTCTGTAGTTTCACTGCCGCGACGTTCCCACTTCACAATTACAATTACATCACTCGCAGTAGATTTTGGCTTTTGAAGAAGGTCCGAAATTGCACGAACTGATTTCCTACAAAGATATCATCCTACTATAATGCCAGTATCAAAGTCACGAAGCTCCTTTGACTTACTCATTGTCTCATAAACGCATACATATGACCTGACAAACCACTATCACCGCTTTTGTAGCTGTTGGTTACGCATAAAATTGCGTCACCAGCCAGATCCACTTCTTTCGATGGGTGTCTGGATACGTTTGGCGAAACAGTGTATTTTTCAGCGGCTGCGAGAACAGTTCTTTAACTACGCGGCAAAAACGTTTATTCCGCGTAGGGTGACCGCAACGCGACGTGTGCGACCAATTTGCAATGTTTTAAAACGCCACGTATTACATGGAATTGTGACGACTTCGCTTCATGTTACTCGTTTGATAACGAAAATGCACAGATGTTTATGAGAGAGCAGTTTGAGGCAACATTTGAAGCAACGAGAACCTAGACTGTGACGTCATGATGTCTGATCCTTTCTATAAATGTTTTGCCACTCCACTCGCGCCCTCTGGTGAGCTATTTCTGAAAGCCAGGATTTGTTATTCGCATTGAGTTGTTGGATTTTACGGAGGTAATTCTCTCTTTCCTGGCGAGTTTTGTCCGATTTCTCCCTGCAATTATCGCGATTGTGTTGAAGAGAATCGCTGACAGACTTTAGGTTTGGTGTTTGCTTACGTTTATTCTTTTGGATTCCCATTATCACGAATTTTCTCTTAAGTGCTACATAGCTTTCCCTCGTGCTGCAAGCGATTTTCTCTCCCACGTGGGCATTCTTGTAGCGAGATAGTAATTATTTCGCTAGAAGAAATTAGCGCTCCTCGGTTCGGCAGCTGTAATTTGCATTGAATTAGTTTGCATTGATTATTTGCATTGAATTAGTTTATCTAAAATTCCATGAATAATCTCGTCTCTTTTTTTTAATAGACAAACGTTAATGAATATTGTGAATCATCAATAACGTAGAAAAACCTATTTTACTTTAATGAAAATTTGATTTTTTTTTTGTTTAATTTTCCACTCTGTTTTGCACACGTACGTCCACCTGCATTCCTCAAACTTTCTGACTTTAAGTATTTTGCGTATTATTTTTTAAACTACTTATATATGCGTCGTTTTCATGCTTTTGTCATACTTGACAGAAAATAATCGTGTAGCTATTCGTTTGACATAATCTCGTAACCATGTTATACCAAACAGCTTTCTTAGAAACTCCGTCGTTTACAACTGGTAATTTGTTCACCGAAGTTCCTGCAAAAAAGAAAATTTAGAGCCGATTGGTCCAGCAGTATGAGCTTCTACAAAGATCATAAAATGCGCAGACTTTTATTTTCCATACATTATTTGCAAAACGAATCACACACAGTGTAATGTCCACCCACAAAGGACTTCAATATAAGCTTTCCAGTTACTCGTCGGCGTAGCTTATATGGGAAAGCAGTCGCTCTGGAGCTGAACATTCCGGGTTCGAATCCCGGCGTCGACAACGTTTCTTTACAGAATCGCGTCCGAACAGGGACACATATTCGTGGCCAAGGACCCAACCGCTAGGTCCACCACTCGAGGTTAGGTTGTTACCCTGACCTCCCTTTCAAATGGGGGAGGATGTAATACCCACACACATAGGACTTCAATATAAGCTACCCAGTTTCTTGCCAGCGTAGCTTAAACGGGAAAGCAGTTGTTCCGTAACTAAACGTTCCGGGTTCGAATCCCGGCGTCAACAACTTTTCCTTACAACAGTGAAAAGGTTGTAAGAAACGAATTAAACTTTTCATGTGTGAATGTTTTATGTACACATGTACGTACTTCCTTACTACTCTACCGTACTACTCGGAACCTTGTTCTGTAATTTAGGTACTAGTGAGTTTGTGTACTGGTAAGATAAATTATCCTAGTACTTTAATTACTGTACAAGGTTCCGTAATTAAGGTACAAGGATAGTTTTAATATTGGGGGTTGATTTCTTATGTTTCTTAAAATTCCATTTGTTGACGAGGGAAATATTTTCCGCAATTTTAAGGGATTTATTGGTAGATGTGCCTTTTTTCTTACATGTTATTGTTCCATATGATTTTATTTCTTGTGTGCATTATTTTGTTTGTTTCTCATCATGTTCTAGGGTATTTGTTGTTGTTGAGAGGGAACTCCTTTCGTAATTTATGATTAATTCTACGCATGTAACGATGGAAAGGGTCTCCACAGCTTTATGGGCTTTTCATGTGGTCATCCATGGCAGGCTTTGGCTTGTTATTGACTTTTATTTTGCGTTTGTATTTGTATAAGTAAATGTTTAAACCATCAGAGCAGAAGGATTGCTTATTACAGAAAAATGGACACATGAATAAGGTTCTGGTACCTTTTTGGGCCAGATATAACCTAGATACAAGATATTATATGGGCCGATACAGAGAGATGTAGTGGCCTTGTATAGTGTCCTGCACAATACCTGCCACAATTGCTGTAATTGGGCATGGAGATCGTGCACACGTGTGATTCTTTCGTCGAGCCCCCGGACCTAAGACAACCGTCCCTGGTCAAAAGTTCCGCCTTTTCCTGGGAATGGGTTTAACAGCAACTGCGATAGTAAGCACGAGTGAAGTGCGAGTGAAGAGTGAAACCCAGCGGAACGCCAGAGAAGAAACCTCGGACAGAGCTACTACTGCAATTTATATCCTTCACGTCTACAGGTCAGCTTCTTTGACGGACCTTCATAGACGGCAGTTACCTCAGTCGGCTCCCAAAGCTGAGCCCTTGCTTTATCCAAGGCGAGAAAGTTGGTCAAGTCCCCGACCATCATTTACCAAAGCGCCAGTCGGTCAAGCTTAGAATATCCTTCTTAGGGGCTACACCAGACAAAAAAAGACAATCTACATAGTATTTCCAGAAAAACCAGAAAAGCAGACACCCAGAAACATATATAGTAGGCAAACCCACCCCCTGCTCATAGTTACATGGGTACAATACGTCTCCAAGGCATATTCGAAACATAAATGTGTGTTCCTCCCAACAGTAGGATAAAACTAAAAAACTAACATATTTCCCGACGACACTGGTAGGATTGCAAAGTTGAGGACCAAGATTGTCCCGCTCATCTTCAATTGGCAATGAATCCGGCCACCGGGCGGAGATATGCTCATGATATCCTTGCCGCATGCGGCCCAGCATCCCCGGATATGACTCTTGGGAGCCGCTTCTCATGGTATTTTTCGGCAAGAAAATTCGATGAGAGACAAGAAGTATGGCTCCAGGATATCCTGATTATCTCCCTGTGATGTAATCGTCCTTCGGATCACGACTATGGAAGATTGACTGTCATGTGCAATGCCCCCAGACAATAACGCTAGATGCGAGGAACGTGTGACGCTCGACAGAAAGTGCTCACCAGGGATTCCCCAGGCCAAAACACGACCATCGTCACTGGCCAGATGGATTAGGATTTGTCGCAGAAGGTCACCGTATTTAATTCCATAGCACTCCAGGTTCGTCGTTCACGATACTACTGTAAACGGAGGCGGCGATGTTGTTTGTCAGTCGTGTAGTACACGTACCGAACCCCGTGAGATCAAACGTTCTCCACAAGACACTGAGAAACGGTACTGGTACTAACAATACAGTGGCTAAAATTAAACTTTGACGTATGAAAAAACAATGTTAAGATATTTAGTGATGGTATTATGTCTAAAACCCAATTTTTAATATATCCAATCCCATATTTGCTTGACAAATACCTAAATAAGTGCTTACTACTTGAGATTTAAAGCTCTTTTGACTTATTGTCCTAGATCATATTTTTTTCTGCAGGTCTATAACATTTTTAGTAACTTTGTAGACGACCCCCTTTATCTTGAGATTGAAACCAGCGAAAAAGCAAGCTTATTAAACCCAAATATAAATACGAAACGACTGGAAAAATCTCGCTAATTCTGTGGTAATTGGATGAGATAGATAAACAAGGAAATGACAGGCTTTAATTCCTTCTCCTCGTGAAGGACGTCGGTGAAATTTTAAATCTTCATTTCATTAGAGTTTAAATTATAAGTCCATTAGAACGTCGTGTGTTTTATAAATTTTAAATCCAGAATGATGCAACAAACTCAACAGCACGAAAGCAAAAGAGATTCACAGGGGACGCGAACTAGAAGGAAGAGAGTATTACAAATATTAATTAAATCCCTTGTGTAACAGTTGTCGCAATCGCTAACACACCAAACTGAATTGTTATAAACAGCGTTAGCAACGGAATTTGTGATTTCATCTTGAATTTGTGTAACAGTTCATGACGAATCTGCGAATCTCCCAAATATTTATTGATGCCAAATAGTTCGGAATATTTATTAAACCATGCTATAATAACACAGTTGTCTTAAGTAAAAATGCGGAATATGTTTGGGGCATTGATGCATTTGAGTATTGTTTCCAATTGGAGATAGAAGAGGAAATATATTAATGTTTAATATCGCAACTATTTTCATATAAACAGTTTGCAACATATGCAAGTTAGCATCTATATTTACGAATGGCATCAGCAGGCTGAAAACGATGGGTTTTGTGATCGTTATATATCTTAAAGTTCAGTATCGGTAACTATTGAGTCAAAATATCAAATAGCCGTAGAATCTCTTAGGAACGTAGGTAGCTCATAACAGTTTTTCAGCGTTTGTATACCAAATCAAGTCCATATGCGCAGCTCGAATATTGAAACGAAAAAAGTTTCTTACCTCCTGTCGTGTTCTATAAAGTCATAAAATGTAGTAGAGATTAACTCAGAAGACCTCAATTGCTGCATTTCTCTTTCGGAAAGAGATTGAAAAATTAAATTGAGTCTAGTCTAAAAGTAATTGAGCATAATACAGTTCTTTGCTTGCTTTTGTAACTTCTAACTAGAACTGATATTACTTGTGAAGTAAACTTTTGTAATTTGTTTACACAATCATGAACAGCTTACACTTACAAATGAAAGTGCTACCATGTCATTTGCGAATAAAATAAAAAAAAAATCGCTAAATCAATATGTGAATTTGAATCTTTCTTTTGTGAAGAGTTGACTATTTCTAGGAAAGATTATCTCTTAGTGAAGTCTTTGCCGATCAAACCATTTAGGGAATTTTCACAGAAAAAGCCGTTAAAGGGTTTGAAGGTCATCGCTGATCCTGTTTTAACAATGCTCAATCAGAAGATGCACAAATCACGTAGGCTAGCCACGTCTTTGGTCGAGTTGCGTTGTTCCCAAACGGCTGACGTTCGTAAGAATCAGCATAAATAAATCTGTACACAATATAACAAAGAGACACAATATAACAAACATCAATCAATCAATCATAATTTATTTTCCATAAAACAAACATTACATACATTACATAGTGCAGTTATATATAATCTGATGGAGTCTCAGGTTGGGTCTGCTAGTGAGTCCCGACTCGCCCAAGACTCCCTGAACATGAGAAAAAAAAAAGAACAGAAAAACAACAAACATGCAGCACAAACGCACACGGGATTTATAAAATTGTTGAAAAGAACAATCGCGAGATGCACCGAGCAAGTTAGGAACGGCGACAATAAAGGAACTTTATGAAGTTCATTCGAAGACTCGTTCTGTGCTGTGTGCTGCGCTTCACGACAGCATGATTTTCCCAGTTTTTACTGAATAAACGCCAAAGTTACAGTAGCTCTATAAATGAACTAAATTATTGGTGTCAATAAACACTGGTGGAACTTGCCTTCTCTAAGCGGAACACCACTTTCTATGACAACAACTTTAACGCGTTCGACTTGCTTCTGTGCCTGTCCTTTTGATCGCTTCTCTTTGGTTTCAAGTTGATTGTTGTCAAAAGATAGACAATATTTGGTGTTTCTGCTTGGAAATGAAATGAATCCGTTGCATTCTTCATTTTCTTCATAAATTTCGAAGTAACCGCTTCATAAGACTCCTGTCAGGTGCTCTTTTGTGATTTGGTATAAGAACGAGAAGGAAAACTTTTATAATGTTAGCAGGTGTTCACTTACGGGAGGGGTTCCAGATATGTTTGAAGTCGCGCAGCGAAACACACAATGAAACACCACTGCTGAAGTAGCTATTTCTTCAAATCCGAGTAAACATTAACGCGAAGTTTCCTTCATACTTAAATATTCTCGGTCAATCCTCGATTAGCGTAATCCCTTTTAAAATAAAATTTTATTATTCTGCAGATACCACACTCCCAGTTTGAATCTTTTAGAATCTCACTCATCTCTGAATTTAATTCATCAACTCTTTTTGACAGAATAAAATGTTTACCGATAACATATAATCAATCATCCCAATAAACGTTTTCTTCTTATTCCAATTTCCGTGTAAACAAACTATGTGGGGTTATTTCGAGTTTATCATACTTAGTCATCTGTTTAAATAAAGGCTCAACTTGAAGTCATCAGAATTCATTTATTGGAGTACGGTGAATTTAAAATGTTTTTCAGTATATCTGGAGAAACAAAAATGTAATCAATCACACTACATCGAGTTCCTGAAACAAAAATGATTTTTTTCTAATTCATCATCAATCGTCACAACTTACTATGCACGGAGAGTTTTGATGATCAATACACGTGATCTATTTGAAGAATTTTACAATCCTTTTAGTCTGGAGTTCAGTAGTTTCCGAGTAATTATTTTTTGTTGCATAGTTTAGCGTTG
>JJRW01S0024758.1:14676-25228 GCA_001188405.1 Loxosceles reclusa
ACACAGTTTTTTTTATCTATTTCCTTTGTAACGAGGTCATAAAATTGCAAAAGGTTTGTGACACAAGACATTTTATTCCTAAACCCGTGCTGAGAATTATGGATAAGACAATTAGATTCTAAGAAGGCCGTTAGTTGTCGCTTAATTATTGACTCAGCAATCTTACCTATAACTGAAGTCAGACTTATGTTAAGTATTTATGTTAAGTAAATGCCATTGAACAAAAAATTGCACTTCCGCGCATACGTTAGCGCCGGAATTATGCAAATTCGGTGATTGACAATGTGGTGAGCAATGGACGCATATTAGAATTCCGGTCTGTAGTGTTGTTTAAAGTGAATGCGGTTTCAGAGAGTGATCAGTGTCCATTAGTTATGGTTTAAAGGCATCATTTAAGTGAGGGTCAAAAGTGACGAATAATTGGTAGAATTGAGGGAGGTCAAACACAAATAAAGGTCGCCCAAGATTTGAATATCCCTTAACGTGTCATATCAAGAGTTTGGAACCGCTTTGTACGCACTGGATCAGTTGATAGACATCTGGTCAAGGGCAACCAAGAGCAACAACTGCATCCGAAGACGGTTTTCTGTCATAGTCGTCTCGAAAATACCGCGAAGCGTCAAGAGTTTGGGTTTAGACCTTCAGGCTGCCACAGGAACTCGAATTAGCCGTTCTACTGTTGCACAACGGCTTAACGAGGTTGGACTGTATGCGAGAAAACCTATGGTTTGTGTCCCACTCTCCAGCTCCCAGAGGGGCCCGTTTAAACTGGTGCCGTCGTCATGTTCAATGGAGCCAAGCAGACTAGGACCGAGTATTGTTTACTGACAAGCCCAGATGTAGTCTGAACACTGATTTGAGACATGTTTTGATCTAGAGAGAGGAAAGAGCACGCAACTTGCCTTCCCTCGTCTGTGAAATATCCCATTTCCGCGACCGCAGCTTAATAGTTTGGGGAGGAATCATGACAAATGGCTGCACCGAGCTGCATATCTTTCAAGGAGGTTCTGTCACTGCTCGGAGATATGTCAACGAGGTATTGGAACCCCAAGTTAGAGCCGTTAGAGGTACTGTTGGGCCCGAGTTTTGCTAATGGATGACAATGTTCGGCCGCATCGAGCATATGTGGTGTCAGATTAGTTGCAAACAAAAGATATCACTCGAATGGATTGGCCACCTTACTCACCCGACTTGAACTCGATCGAGCATGTGTGGGATGCCTTAGGGCGCCGAATGTCAGAACGCCAAATTACTCCTTGGACCCTCAAGGAGCTGAAAAGTGCACTTTTAGAAGAGTGGCGTGCAATTCCACAAGACTTGATCAACACTTTGGTAAAGATGTGATATGAGATCAAGATGTGAGCTATGCATATCTGTCCGTGGTGACCATACACTATATAAAGGAACATTCTGTTCCACAAGTGGTGACTTAAGTTTTTCATAATTTTCCAATTTCCGTAAACTTGGTTTTAATTTCAATATTTTGAGAATAATCAACTGCCGAACATTGTAATTTATTTTAACTAATTTTTTTACGCATTTCTATTCAAGATGTGAAGTATACATATCTGTCTGAGGTGACCATACACCATATTAAAGAACATTCTGTTCCACAAGAGGTGACTTAAGTTTTTCATAATTTTCCAATTTCCATAAATTTGGTTTTAATTTCAATATTTTGAGAATAATCAACTGCCAAACATTGTAATTTATGTTAATAAATGCTTTTGTACACATTTCTATTAATAAATTTGCATTACGTATGAGTCACGTTTCCTCTCTGTCATTATCCTTTAATTTTGATGATCAGTGTATTTACTCTTTTCCTTTGAATGATGAATTTTTAAATTAGAATTTTGAATTGGAATTTTATTTATCCTGACATGCAATATGGGGACAAAGGGCTTGCAGCCCACTACAAATAAGAGAAACAGCAACGGAAATTGGTTATAAAAAATGGCGCCCCCAGGGCCAATCTACCACTGGCATCTCGAAACGAAGAGCATTTTAGAAATGCTCCTTTTCCAAGAACAAATACCATACCTACTGCTGTAGCAGAAAACGGTATTCGTGCAGCCCCACGCGCAGGTAAACAGCGTGTTCCTGTTCTAGAGAACATCACATATGGTGTGAACATTGCAGCAGAAAAAATAGGATCTCGCCTACGCTACCGTAATTGCCATATGTATTGTAATCTGCGCCAGGCAGCTCCCGGTAATTTGAATATAAATGTAAGGAATGCTTGGAAAGCTTCCTCAAGAAAAAAGGTCTGTTCACTCACAGTAAAGCACGTAAACGATGAGAAGCCTTTCACCGGGTTGATGTAATTTTGCAAAGACGTGACACGGGCATACAGAGAAGATCGAACACTCGTCAAAGAACAGCCATCCGCGCGCCATTGCAAGGTCAGAACTATCCAGGTGTTATCCATTAACGCTGACCGCACGAATTTCAGCACACAAAATGATTCCTCCGAACACTCAGTCCTGACTACAGATGAAAGAAAATCACAAATGAAAAAAAATATCTGAAGTTCATACATTGACGAAAACGATTTGGACCCTTAATTTCGCCCGAAGAACGAGGTTACCTCAATACGACGCTCAGAAAATCCAGAGCAATGCAAAGATGGTTCTCGGAAACAATACATGAGTTTCGATGAAGAATGAATGACATTCATTCTGTACCGAAAAACGATCAAGGATGGAAAATATTTGAAAAAATACTAAATGAAATCATAATAAAAATAAAAGATATATTGAATCTTTCAGCTCCCCAGACCAACAGAGTCCCCTGAAACAAGTAAATGTGGAAGATGTGCGAAGACTTCAGAAACTATATAACCGAAACAGGAGACGAGCAACACGTGTTATCACAGAAACTTAATGGCAAGATATGAACTTGAATCCGTTCTAGACTGACGAAGTAAGTCGCATACGCAATGGCACTGAAAATACAGCTCCGATTTTTGACAGAATAACCTACAAACACAAGAAGACGGTTTTGACCCGGGAGACACAACCATCACTAGTATACTAAATATGTCTGAAATTCGGAAAAATTGCCGGCTTATGGAAGAAATCGAGAACAATCTTCATTCCCAAGAAAGAAGTCCCTGTAACTATTAGTGATTGGCGCATTATATCCCTTTCGAACAACAGTTTCAAATTATATGCGAAATACTTGGTGGCAAGGCTAAAAAACTGGTTAATATACAAGGAAATGTTGGCTTGAAATCAAAAAGGGTTCCCTCCGTTTGATGGCGTTTACGAACACAACTACATTATGCAGTCGTGCCTTAAAACTAGCCGTGTTAAAGGATCATAACGGGTAATATTATGGCTTGACTGCACGGATGCATTTGGTTTTCTTAAACACGTGGCTGTCGTGAGAGCCCTAGAATGTTCCGAAATAGGGAAGTGCATCTGCCAAATTATAAAAGACATCTACAGCAACAATTCAACGAAGATTCTGTCTTGATATGCGGAGACAACAAAGATCAGGTTGAAATCAGGTATATGCCAGGAGTGCCTGAAGAAAGCGGGTTCCTCTTCAACATCACAATAGACCAGGTCATCCGGAAACTGCAACGTGAAAATTCAGATGAACACACAATTTTTGCATATGCAAATGACTTAGTGTCATTTGCGGCATCGTTAGCAGAACTTCAACAGCTTGCAACAATGGCAGATCATGAACTGCGGTTGCTAATCATAAACCTTAACGCCAGTATTTCGGTCGTGTACTTCTATGAAGGGCAACCAGGCAGGGGTGTAACGATCTGCAATGTCGACCAACCAGTCCACTGTCTGGCTGATATTGAAAAGTACCGTTTCTTGGGGAAACCTATTGGTTTCATCAAAATATCGAACCTCAAAGAGTTGAGGAGTTTCATTGATCATGCTCTGGCAATTACCGTGACTAAGTTTGCACCTTGGCAACGCCTTAGATGCTCAGAAATCCTTTTTCTATTCGGTCCTCCAATTCTCTATGCGCACAAATCAGTTCCGGAAGGGCAACTCGATGACACTTAGTCGGGTAATGCGAGCAGAAATTAAGAAGACACTCTACTTACTCCAGAATGTGGCAAGGGACTACATATATAGATCCCGGAAAGCAGAAGGATGTGCAATTCCGATTACATCTGAAGCCTTGGAACTTTCCCGAATAAAGATGGAGTATTTAAACTACAAACCTCTCGTGATGACAAGATTTGGCCGATAGCGAAAAAGGACCTAAAGTTTACAGTGGCCAGGAGACTGAAAAGAGAAGTCCACAACAAAACTGCTTTGACGGGAAATGAACCGAGGAGAGTTCCGGCTATCAATATCTAGTGTGTGGACCGCAGCCAGAATGGCGTTGGCAAGAATAGATGTAAAGTGGTCGTTCGAAAGTTTCAAACTTTCTATCCAATACAGTGACACCACTTTCTATGCACGGGAAAAAGAAAAACTTATGAAGAAAATAAGGGACCTTCGCCGCAAAGAAAGAGATGTCTTATTCCATCAATGCAGAAAGCAAGGGAAGGTCATGTGGTGCATCACTCGAGATCCGGCGAGATCGCACTTCATGAAATCTGGTGACATCCGCTTTTCTGACTTGCGATTTATTCACCTTGAGCGCCTAAGCGGTCTACGCCTAAATGACGCGAAACCATGAGAGACAAACATTGACAAAAGATGTAGAAGATGCGGAAAATGGAATGAACCCCCCCCCCTTTCACGTCCTAGATCACTGCCTCTAGTGCTCGACCTCCATCACAGCGAGACATGACGCTTTTCTAAAGAAATTAACGAAAGCTGCTGCATATGAGCGCACAATTCTCACGTCCAACGAGGCACTCGACACCACGGAGCTTAGGCCTGATCAAAAGGGATTCATCGGTCATTATCATAGTCATAGGTGTTACGGTCCCGTTTGATAACCGCCTTCAAGCGTTAAAGGATGCTCGACGATTAAAAGTAGAAAAGTGAGAGCCACTAATACGGCGATCCCGAGAAGAATTCCATTAAGTGACGGCTGAAGCATTTGCAATTGGCACCCTGAGGTCATGAGACCTGGAGAACAATCGGATGATAAGATTACTTGCTACGAAGAAATATATAAGCAAATTAAAAAAAAACTTTTCATCTCAGATTCACAGGAGACCTTTAGAGTTCATAACCGAGTGACCACAGACAAATCAACGGGCAAATGAACCGATTGCATCTCAGAAAGGTCATTCTGCTAAAACCAGCGATATGAGGAACGAAGCAAAATACAATTTTGACACTCCTCCCACGCAATTTGATTACATCTTCGTTGATACGCAGTGCACAAACCAACAACAATCTCTCCCGTGATCAAATTCAACAAGTCATGACAGCTCCCAAGAATCTCATACTCAAGCAATACGGGAGATCCCTTATGCCAATCAACCTGTACGTCCTCACAGGAAACTCTGAATTCTTCCTCTCTGCCACTACTGCGGTCATAAATGTTGCTTCACCACATTCTTATGGCATGCGTTCAAATACATTTCTAGAGTCACATACTTCATAAATCTCATCCATTTTGCAAAGCGAATACCGCTCGCAAAACGCAGCTGCACAAGCGAGACAGGATTTCGCCTTGCATCCATCTCGTGAAATAAATGCATCTTGTTATCAGCATAAATTACCTGAACTAGTAGAATCCCGATTCTCTGAAACGCCTGTCTCTAACAAACAACTAACTCACGGTTCAACATTTCTGCGAATAGGAGGTTCTGATGCTCAAATGAACAACTCATTTTCCGAGACCAAAAGAAGTAACTATTTCAGACACACCAGAAAACCTGAAACGGAGATCAGTAAGTGATACCGCCACCCCTGAATGCCCATAAAACACGGAAGACAAACAGTAGCGAGACTCCATAACTGAACAGCAGTCAGAGCTTAAGACTTCCCAACAGCATGTTAACGGAATGTGGACAGAAATGCTTGCCGGTCCTCCACTGCTACCTCCATTAGCACGTATGACAAGAAAGAGACTACGGCCAAGTTCACCAAAAAGCAGACTATGCAAGACAGCAAAGAAGGTAGTCACGAGACGTGGTCCGTTAAAATAGACTAAATATCCACAATGAAAGTGCACATAGCTCTCTCTACGAAACTTCCATTTATATGTACTCGATATTTATGTATATATAAAACCCTGTAGTTGGACTACTGTATTTGAACAGTACCTGCATGTATTGCTATTGTACAAATCACCTGGAAAATTGTATCCAATATTTGAAAAAGTTTTACTATCCTTATGTCACTAATAAAGATTTATCTCGAATCACACTAAAACACACGACAATAACTAATTGTTTTTTGTTAATCTAATTTTCGCGTATTGTATTCATGATGCTTCCTACTTGTTTTCGTAACATTCAAAGTAGCGTATGCCGTGTTGTATTGTTGCGAATATGTACATACATTGGGATTTATTAGTTTGAAGCGTGAGATCTTTCCTTCAATATATATAACTTTAATTGTTGCTAAGGACAATGGGGTATATCCGTTCTGAGCATGAGAGGTGGTTGTCTGTTGTAAAGCTCCGCTCCTTGACCGGCAGTTTAATACTCTTCGAACTAATCTGTTCTGCGGCACGGACTGCCGCAGAATAACACAATAACCGGACTCCGGTTCTTTGGACCAGGTTTTGTTCCCCTTCTTCAGGAGTTTTGGGAAATTTTTTAATACCCTGTTGGCATGAGCCGGCTAAAGGAGCATGAGCACAACAGGCCTTACATCTAACTTAAAGTGTGAACACCTTCAGTGTGAGAAAACTAGCTTTTCGCAGCTTTAACTCTGCCAGATCTTTTAGCAAACATTACTGTGACGAATCCATTACTTGAGTGTGAAAGAAAAATCTCTACTTATCTGGTGTCTGTAACCTGAAGAGCAAGTTCTACGGTATTAAAAATTAAGGATTTCTGTCAAGATCAGTAACGTAGTTTATAAAGATAATAAAAGGCTCATAACGTAATTAGGAATTAAAAAGTTTCTAGAGTTTGAAGCTTAAAGTTAATATATAATTAAGAGTGACGTAAAGTACAAAAGTACTTATTGGTTTTGACTTGTGTCAACATTTCTGTAGTGAACAAATTTGATTTATAGAATTACTTATATTTTGGTTTATGTGCCACTGGCACAGGAACAATTTGTTTCATGGTTTAATATTTGACTTTTATGTTCTTATGGCCTTAATAAAAGTATTGATTTAAATTTTACTTTGGTTGTCGTCATTACTTTGGTTGTCGTCATTACTTTGGTTGTCGTCATTACTTTGGTTCTCATCATTTCTTTGGTTCACCTCAACTGAACTGGATTCGTCACAATAATGTCTGCTAATAGATCTGGCAGAGCTAAAATTTTAAAAGCGGCGGAAAGCTTGTTTTCTGACACCGAATGTGTTCAGACTTTAAAATTCGATGCAAAACTTGTTGGTCGTCATGCTCCGTTAGCCGGCTCATTCCAACAGAGTATTACAATCTGTAATGTCCACCCACAAAAGACTTCAAAATAAGCGACAGAAATACTCCGTCGGTGTAGCTTAATAGGTTAAAGCGGCCGTTCTGGAGCTTTGGGGATGGCAGATCCGTCCGTTCGAATCCCAGCGTCGACTAAAAGTGAAGTTTTTCATTACAAATTAAAAAAAAAAGTCTTTAAAGTATTCGAGTTTGCTTTTTGCAGCTTTTTATGCACTGTTGAATCTGATGTTATTTTCCCTATTTGCCTAACTTTGGTTCTTTCTTGAGAAAGATAGAAAGAAAGGAATTTTTTCGAAGGTGGTCAATCCCTTGTGTTAGTTTTGTTAGTGGGATTCGGGGTCTGTTTGAGGGTTGTTGCAACCTATCGTCTATGGGTTAGTTATTAGAAAAATCATTTCTGCTTTCGTTTATTGCGCGTGTGACGGCATGAACTGTATCACTCACAAGTTCTTTGCGCATTGTTTTTGTCGCGTATAGAACATACGTAATTTGTTGGCACTTCAACGTCTAAACTGTTGCACATTCCTTGCTGTTGTTACATACTGTCATTTTCTGTTATGGAAGGTCATGTCAACCTTTGGAGCTAGTCAAGGGTTTAAGGTTCTCCCAACAAAAGACTTCGATAATAAGCTGCCTAGGTACCTGTTGGCGTAGCTTAAATGGAAATGCGGTCTCTCCCAAGCTGACAGATCTGTAGTTCGAATCCCGGCGTCGACAAAAAAAGCAAGTTTTCTTTACAACGGAGCCTGGGATTAACACTAGTGGCCAAGGACCCAACCGTTAGGTCCACCATTTGAGGTAAGGTCGGTGTCCTGACCTCTCTCTTAAAGTGGGGGAGGATGTAAAGTTCTCCACACAAAGGCTTTGATAATAACCTGCCGAGATACCTGTCGGCGTAGCTCGAATGGAAAAGCGATCTTTCCCGAGATGACAGATCTGTGGATAGAATCCCGGCGTCAAAAAAGGGGAAAATTTTCTCTACAAGGGGTAATATTTGCCAGATGCAAAGAAAAAAAATCGTGAAAGATACTGGTAGGTATTGCATTCGTCACGAAGACTACGACTGAATGACTACAAGAGATGAGAATCACCAAAACAGCGGTGTAATGTCCACCCACAAAGGACTTCAGTATAAGCTACCCACTTACCCTGTCGGCGTAACTTTAATGGTAAAGTGGTTTTCTCCGGAGCCAAATGATCCAGGTTTGAATCCCGGCGTCGACAACTTTTCTTTAAAAACGGCGCCCGAACTTAGCGACACACACTAGTGATAAGAAACCCAACCATTAAGGCCACCACTTGAGGTCAGGTCGTTAGCTGACCTCTCTTTTAAGTGGGAGGGGGGATGTAATGTCCACCCACAAAAGACTTGAAAAATAAGCTTCCCAGATAGTGTCGGCGTAGCTTACATGGTAAAGAGATTTTTTTCGGGGGTAAACGTTCCGGGTTCGAATCCCCGCGTCCACAACTTTTCTTTACAGCGATTACAAGATTTTTCTTTAATCACTCTTTCAGAAGAATACCTTCTTGAATATGAATATTTCGTGAATGCTTCCGTGCTGAAATTCATATTCGAAAAACCGCAACATCTTTTCAAACGTTACGAGAAACAATTTCATCATGGAAAGATTTATACCAAAGAGAACGGAGAATTCAATTTCTCTTTACGCGTCGCTAGGATAGTCTGCGAGTCATGGAAATGTTCCTCCTCCTAAGGAAATTTTTAATTTACTAACCGTCCCCCCAATGCTTGCAGCTTCGATTTTCCTAGTTGAAACTTAAAGCGGAGAACTTTCCTTTCCATTGATTATCTCTTCAATACATTTTTGAAAACAAGCTTCTAATTTTGAATGAGTTCCATTTTCTGCTGTGCCGCTTGTTTTCTTCAAAATTCATCGTAGGTTTATTAAAATATTGATAACTTAGGACAGAAATTTGCATGAAAATTATTTGTATGTTAGGATATATCCCAACGCACTCATGATGTAACAGATTCAGGATGCTGATCCAGAATTTCGAGGTTTCGGAAAGCCAGACAGAGAGAGAAAACAGCCCTGTAATATTCACAACAGTAGTCAATAATTTAAACTGCAATATTCAAAACAGGTATTCCGACTTGCCTGATGATTTCTCACATGTACAAATCTTCAAGAAAACAAATGTTGGTGTTTTCACACAAGATAAAAAGTAAAACTTCTTTTACAATGGAGGTTAAATCAATACTATTTCATGGTAATTCAGTGTATTAAAAAAAATTACGCAGCTTGAAACGTTTCCTCACCCACCACACTCTCTGGACCTCTGGCCAACGGATATTCATTTTTTTCAAATATTTGGACAATTTGTTTTTTGCCGGCGAACATATACCACAATCAGGCCGCCGTCAAAAACGCCATTGAGAAGTTTCGTTATTCCAGAACATCAAACTTTCATGAAAACGGCCTAAACGCACTATCTCGTTGAGAGAAGTATACCTGCATATATAAGGAGGCCTCGTTTTATCAATAAATGTTCGTTTTCACAGAGTTACTCATGTTTGAAGTTTCACTATCAAATCCGATATTTCATTCGCAACAACCTCATAACAAACTGTTAATGTCCACATGCATCACTATCTGGTGTAAAAGCAAGAAGAACAAGAAATTGCGAAGAATACTAGTAAACAGTTACCCTTTGAAGAGCATTTTTGCTCGGATGCGGTGTGCATAAAAATTAGCTGTTAGAACGTTACGGCGTTCTTTCAGAAAGTCATCGCGTTAGAATATTGACAAACAAGCCTTAAGAGACTTGAGGCTGGGTCATTTAGTAAAACGGAGACAATAATCAAAACAAGCGTGAAAATATGTGTTGTGTCTGCCCACTTGCCCTAGCAAGCTCAACATGAGAAGAGGCAGAACTTCCATCCAAAGTTCCCCTTTGCATACTGGGTGCAAAGGGAACAAAGAGAAAGAAAAAAGAAACCTCGTGTTTAAGGCTTGAAGCCTTATAAGTTTGTTGGAAATTCATTTCTGAATTTCGCTGCAGATATGAATAAGTCAGAGTCCAAAGAAA